>JBBPPF010000312.1:0-23265 GCA_038091815.1 Leccinum obscurum | reverse complement strand
AATCATGTCTTGGGCCTCAACGCGGAAAACCGCACGCACCGAAGACGCTGCTTATTGTCTCGTTGGCCTCTTCGACGTCAGCATCCAGGTTGTGTATGGCGAAGGCGACAAAGCCTTTCCGAGACTTCTCAAGGCGATTGTGAGGAAATACCCATCATGGGATGTCTTTGCATGGGCAGGACAGGCGTCCAAGACTGACCCGGCGTTGCCTTATTCGCCGGAGTGCTATCCGAAGTGGGACAGGGAGATGACGAGTGGAGAATTGGGGATGAAGAAATTTTCGTTCACGCCGCACGGGTTGCGCTTGACGTCGGTGCCACTCATTCCGATGGAGTTTGCAGAAGAGGTGAAACAGAGAAACGGGTCCTATACGGCGACGCTGAGGCCACGGATGGATCGCGAGAGGGCGTTGGGCAAGTTCAGCAAGGTCTACGTCGACTGTGGTGAGAGTCGACTGGAGCAGATTCGAGCCGCCACAGATCTTCATGTGTGCATCCTCAACTATAAGCCAAGCCTACAAGACCGGGACAGAGGGGACTTGCAGGTCGGGAGGACGTATGTATGTTTCCTCCTGCACATGAAACGCCGCAGCGCAAATGGATCGACGTGGCTCAAGTTTGCGACGGATAATGTCTTGCGGATTAGCTGCACGGATGTACCGGAGGGGATGGTAGACGGCACTTGTGAAAAAGAGGAGGGCGTGTTTGATCTGCAACTGAAGACAACGCTCATACGAGGGCCTCGAGCACAATCCACGCTCTGGACTTGATTAGAGTCGTCGTTCTCAAAAACTTGGTATGGTTTTATGTATTGATTACGTAATTAGTATTAGTATTTTAATAAGTTATTTAAGTAACTCACGATTCCCTAGTTTTATCATCACGGACGGTGAGGTCCTTTGCGTCGCAGAGACTCAGCCCTAACATCGAGCATTGAAGTCAAGAGTGATCAGTACTTGCACTGCGATGAACTACTGCCTGCCCGGAACCGTAAAGTGCGTGGTCCGCTGCAACTCCGCAACCTCGGTGCCTGTGACATGCACATCACAAAAACCACAAGAGCCTGATATTTAATCGGGCACTTAGGGGTTTATCAGGGATTTGTGGTTTTTGTGATGCAATGTGATTACTATTTGCCATGAGTTGTGGTAGGCTATGGCATGGGTCGGACACTTTAAAGTTTCAACGCATTATCATACTGACGCAGCGCCTTCGTCACAGTAATTTCAATCTATAACGTCTGGGACGTTCAATTATCCGCTCAAGAAAGTATGCCCCCGCGAACAAACACCATCTTGTTCCCTTGGTTCCAATCCAAGACATCGACAGTAGAACCACCCCCAGTGAACACCCCCTTGCCCTCTCCGCACCGGTCACCGACATCAAATCCTCCTGCCCCTTCCCATAAACAGCCGCCCGCTGATATTGCCGAAGCATTCCGTGAATTCATTCAAGGAGCGGTGCAACCGCCTGCGGGATTGACATGTACCGCGAAGGCTCGTAAATCTTTCTCCCCCTAATGATCCGTAATGATCAGCACACATCCACCGTGAGAGAGAGAGACAAAGACGAACTTCGCCGAGTTCTCTTCGCTCTGCTCCTTGACTTTGATGTCAAGCAAGACGAGGGAGACGGACTGTGGCCAAAGGAGTAGAGTTGGAGGCCGCAGGCGCCGACGGAGTTCATGATGGATGCGTTGTGGATGATACGCACAGGGACGCCTTTAGTGCGGGCGCGTAGGACGATGTCGACGTGGGTTGTCGCGCTGTGTCCGCATGTTCAGCAGGCTGAGCCGCACAGGAAGAAGACATCGAAGCGTACCCAAAGGGATCTCCAACGACGAGGAAGACGACGTCTTGTTTGTCTGCATCGTGCAATATCGAATTGCTGTCGGTCTCCACCATGTCCCGATCGGCGAGAAGGATGGATTTCCCGTAGAACGCTTCCTTCGGGGAGGGGATTATGCATTACGATCAGGATATGTGCGCGGAGCGACCGACCAGCCGTTCTTTTGGAACCATGAGAATGCTGGTGTAGGCTTCGAGGTAGACCCTGGTGGCCGAGCGGACAGCCTGTGGGTTGGGCAATGAGTATGGATACGGGCCAAGCTGCCAACTTGGGGCTTGGGGGCAGTTCGTGAGCGCTAGAGGAGTACTTGCCTCCAGCCCGCGGACGGTGATGTCCTTTTCGTCGCAGAGAACCAGTCCGATCACGTAGAACATTGAAGTAAAGAGTGTTGTGCGATAAGTGCCGGACTACGTACTACCCGGAACCGTAAAGCGCAAGTTGGTGCGCTGCCACTCCGACCGCAACCTCCGACCTTCAGGTACATGTGATCGCCATGAGCTGTGGTAGGCTATGTCTACCGGCGTCAGCGACGTCATGATATTCCAGCATATAATGACAATCGACAGTCTAAGACGCATCCGAGTTATGCCCCCGCGAACAAACTTCACCCTCTGGTTAGTCTCATGGTTCCGATCCAAGATACCACCATCGACAGTAGAACCACTCCTTGAAGTGAACCCCCCTTCCCCCTCTCTACTATGTCACCGACTTTCCCTTCTGTTCTGTACACTATCTATAGTATATGTCGCTCTTCGTTTCTTCTTTACCGTTTTCCCCGCTCAGGCTAAGGTCGCGTCACCCCTCTCTATCCTAGGTACATTCCCTTCCTCCGATCCCGTGTATTACTTACTTTCCCCTCTGTTCTAGTACCTATCATGTCGACCAGATTGCCACGGTTCCTGAAGAACCTGACACTGCACACTCGTCGCCGACATCAAATCCTCCTTCCCCTTCCCATAAACAGCCGCCCGATGATGTTGTCGAGGCATTCCATAAATTCATTGAAAACGACATGCCTGCGCGCCTCATTGATACCTCCAACCTCACGTTTGTCGAGCGCAAGACCGTCTTTAACTTCTTCTGGTCAGAGATCGCACAGATTACTGAAGAAGACGTCATAAACCGGATGTGTACCGTCACGGTTGACACACACCCCGAGGCAGGCGTCTACGTCACCCAGGCGCGGCGCAAGGAGGCTCTCCTTGAGATCATCCACGATGTTGTGCAATACGCCATCTTCTCCCATCGCTGGACGGGCAATGAGCCTAGCTATCAAGACGTCTCGCCTTGGTCTCCACCGGGCGACTTACCCTCGACAAGAAGCATAACCACAAGACGGCTGGCCTTGCCAAGCTTGAGCAGCTCTGTCATACGGCACGCGCGCTGGGATACAAACTGGTCTGGTCCGACACATGCTGCATCGACAAGACCAACACCGCTGAACTCAGCGAGGCAATCCACGCCATGTTCAAGTGGTATGCCCATGCCCATGTGTGCATTGTCCACCTCGGCGCCTCGTTAAAATCCCGGAAGAATTTCGAGCTCGACCCATGGTTCAGACGAGGTTGGACGCTTCAAGAGCTCTTGGCGCCCAAGCGAATCAAGTTTTATGACGAGGCATGGCATCCGTTGACAGACTTCGCCAACGACAAAGAGGACCAGGATCTCATGATTGCACTGTCGCGCGTCACCGGGATTCCTTCGGAAGTCGTCGTTGCCGACAACAGTCAGGGGGTCAAGGGACATGGCATCTGGGAAATCATGTCCTGGGCATCACCGCGGAAAACCAAACGCACCGAAGACGCTGCTTATTGTCTCTTTGGGCTCTTCAATGTCAGCATCCCCATATTGTATGGCGAAGGCGACAAAGCTTTTCCGAGACTTCTCAAGGCGATTGTGAGGGAATACCCATCATGGGACGTCTTTGCATGGGCAGGACAGGCGTCCCAGACTGACCCGGCGTTGCCTTGTTCGCCGGAGTGCTATCCGAAGTGGGACAGGGAGATGGCGAGTGGAGAATTGGGAATGATGGAATTTTCGTTCACGCCGCACGGGTTGGATTTGACGTCGGTGCCACTCATTCCGATGGAGTTTGCAGAAGAGGTGAAACAGAGAAACGGGTCATATACGGCGACGCTGAGGCCACGGACGGATCGCGAGAGGGCGTTGGGCAAGTTCAGCGAGGTCCACGTTGACTGTGGTGAGAGTCGACTGAAGCAGATTCGAGCCGCCACAGATCTTCATGTGTGCATCCTCAACTATAAGCCAAGCCTGCAAAACCGGAAAAGAGGGGACTTGCAGGTCGGGAGAACGTATGTATGTTTCCTCCTGCACAGGAAAAACCGCAGCGCAGATGGGTGGCTCAAGTTTGCGACGGAGAATGTCTTGCGGATTGGCTGCACAGGTGTACCGAAGAGGATGAGCGTAGATGGTACTTGTGAAGAAGAGGAGGGCGTGTTTGATTTGAAGCTAGAACCAACGCGCATACGAAGGCCTCGAGCACAATCCACGCTCTTGACTTGAGTTCTCACAAATTTGGTATGGTTTTATGTATTGATTACGTAATTAGTTTTAGTATTTCAATAAGTCATGTAAGTAACTCATACATACCGAATCTGTGTCCCCAACTCGTGATATGGCACGGACCCGCGCGTAGTGATGTCCAACGGCGATAAACGCAACGCTTGAGCTTGGTTGGCCAACTCTAGCCAAACTTCCGTAGTTACTCTACCCAGATAAGGGATCGACGGTGGATCTTCCGACTTTTTTCCGAGTTCTGGAATCTATCTGCGGGGCCAGGCTCGAACATTTGGCTGACCAACTCTGATGGAAAGTGACACTCATACACGCAGCTGTGTCACGAAACTTTCAGCAACAAAGGAATTGACATCACCTGCCGGAACGTCATCGCTGATCTCCTTGTGTGATCTTATCTAAAACGAATCGGGTTTCCCACGTGTCGGTGAAAAGACGAGGGAGACGGACTGGCCAAAGGAGTGAAGGTTGAGTCGGAGGCCGCAGGCATACTACATGTGGCATCGTATGCCGACGTGGGTCATATCGTGCTGCATCCGCGTGCACAGCGTGTGTTCAGCAGCAGGATAGTAATTATAAGCGCCAAGCGCCAAAGAAAGTGGAAGAGGGCATCGGAGCATGCCCAGAAGAATATCCGGCGACTTGGACGAGACTGCGCGTCTACGTCCTGTGGCAGGGCTGCATCGCTGTCGGTCTCTACCGTGTTCCGATCGGCAAGAAGGATATCCGATGGCTTTCCTGTAAAACGCTTCCTTCGGGGAGGTATCATGCGACGCGATCAGGGTGTGTGGAGCAATTGAGCAAACGTTCTTTGAAAACATGAGGATGCTGGCGCAGACCCTGGTGGCCAAACGTACAGCCTGTTGGTTGTGCGATGAAGCTACGGATGGGCCAACTTCCAACTTGCCGCCAAGGGGGCTGTTCGCGACCGCTAGAGAAGCACTTGCCTCCAATCCACGGATGGTGAGGTACTTCGCGTCGCAGAGACTCAGCTCCAATATCGAGCATTGAAGTCAAGAGTGATCAGTGCACTGCAAGTGCACTGTGATAACTACTGCCCGGAACCGTAAAGTGCGTAGTCCGCTGCCACTCCGCAACCTCGGTGCCTGTGACATGCAATGTGATTGCCATGAGTTGTAGTAGGCTATGGCATGGGGATCCTTTAAAGTTTCAACAGCATTATCATACTGACGCAGCGCCTTCGTCACAGTATTTTCAACCTATAAAGTCTGGGACGTTCAATTATCCGCTCAAGACACTATGCCCTCGCGAACAAACACCATCTTGTTCCCTTGGTTCCAATCCAAGACATCGACAGTAGAACCACCCCCAGTGAACACCCCCTTGCCCTCTCCGCACCGGTCGCCGACATCAAATCCTCCTTCCCCTTCCCATAAACAGCCGCCCGCTGATATTGCCGAGGCATTCCGTGACTTCATTCAGAACGATATACCCGCGCGCCTCATTGATACCTCCAAGTTCACGTTCGTCGAACGAAGCACGGTCTTTGACATCTTTTCGTCAGAGATCGCGCAGATTACTGAAGAAGACGTCATGAAGCGGATGTGCACTGTCAGGGTCGACACCCACCCCGAGGCAGGCATCTACATCCCCAGTGGGCGACGCAAGGCGGCTCTCCGTGAGACCATCCATGACGTCGTGCGATATGCCATCTTTTCCCATCGCTGGACGGATAGCGAGCCTACCTATCAAGACGTCTCTGCCTCAGGGAGACTTGCCCTTAGCAAGCAGCGTAATCACAAGACGGCCGGCCTTGCCAAGCTCGTGCATCTCTGTGATACGGCACGCTCGCTGGGATACAAATTGGTCTGGTCCGACACATGTTGCATCGACAAGACCAACGCTGTCGAACTCAGCGAGGCAATCCGCTCCATGTTCAAGTGGTATGCCCATGCACATGTGTGTATTGTCCACCTCGGCGCCTCGTTATCCCTGGAGGATTTTAAGCTCGACGAATGGTTCAGACGAGGTTGGACACTCCAAGAGCTCTTGGCGCCCAAGCGAATCAAGTTTTATGACAAGGCATGGCATCCGTTAACAACCTTCACCAACGACAAAGACGACACGGATCTCATGTCCGTCCTGTCGCGCGTCACCGGGATTCCTTGGGACGTTGTCGTTGCTGACAACAGTCAGGGGGTCAAGGGACATGGCATTTGGGAAATCATGTCCTGGGCCTCGCCACGGAAAACCACACGCATCGAAGACGCTGCTTATTGTCTCTTTGGGCTCTTCGATGTCAGCATCCCCATCTTGTATGGCGAAGGCGACAAAGCCTTTCCGAGACTTCTCGAGACAATTGTGGCGAAGCACCCATCATGGGACGTCTTTGCGTGGGCAGGACAGGCGTCCAAAACTCACCCGGCGTTACCGTACTCGCCCGCGTGCTATCCGAAGTGGGACAGTGATTTGACGAGTGGAGATGTGGGGATGAAGAGGTTTTCTTTGACACAGCACGGGTTGTACTTGACGTCGGTGCCACTCATTCCGATGGAGTTTGCGGCAGAGGTGAAAGAGAGAAATGGGTCCTATACGGCGACACTAAGGCCGCGGGTAGAGGGCGAGAAGGCGTTGGGCGAGTTCAGCAAGGTCTACGTCGACTGTGGTGGGAGTCGACTGGAGCAGATTCGAGCCGCCACAGATCTTCATGTGTGTATCCTCAACTACAAGCCAATCCTGAAAAATCATTTGGATAGCGGGGAACTGCAAGTCGGGAGGACGTATGTGTGTTTCCTCCTGCACATGAAAAGCCCGAGCGCAGATGGATTGACGTGGCTCAAGTTTGCGACGGACAATGTCTTGCGGATTGTTTGTAGTGGTGTACCGGAGAGGACGAGCGTAGAAAGTACTTGTGAAGGAGGAGAGAGTATGTTTGATCTGCGGCTAGAGACGACGCGCATACGAGGGCCTCGAGCACAATCCACGTACTGGTTTTGATTGAGTTAATTATGTAATTAGCGATACCTCCAGTGTGGGGTAATAAATAAATAAATAAATAAATAAGTTTGCGAGGAAAGTCACAGTAGAGATCGAGGTCTGCCTGTCATGGCGCGTTCCACCTAGTCTGGTGACCAGCCCGTCCAAAAGAGGAAATGCTGAGGCGAAGCATTCCGTCGATAGACGTCGACCGTTGCGTGCCTTTCTTCAATTGGCTTGTCGACTCGCGGCCCGGTTCGACCTGTATTCTGCGTATTCCCGCCTGTGCGTCGTCGCCTGTTCGTTAGTCATCGCACTTCGCTGTCGTTCCTCGCCATCTTCGGTCTCTCCCTCTCCTTTGGCTCGTCATGGGGCTCGGGTACAAGGAGTGTTTGGACGACGCACATCGTCCTCCGTCGCGTCTGCAGGGTTTCTCGACGGTGTGGGGCGGCGGCTCGTTCTGTCTCGCTGCGCGACGCGTTCCGTGCACTCACAGACGTGTACATGGTAATGCAGGGGAATTAGAGTGAGGGTAAGCAAGGGCGAGGTGGGACGAGGGCGAGAGGAGGACGCGAGAGAGGTCTTGAGGCGAGCGAGACGGATGTACGTCAGCCAATGAGAGTGTGGAACGTACCTAGTACCATATGTACAAAGAAAGCCAGTTGAAGTCCGAAAAGAGGCTAGAGCGCTGCCGCGCACATAGAAGATCACTAATATTCAATGGCGATGAACTCGATGCTTGATTGACCAGCTCTAAGTACCCTTTGAAGGAGCCCATGGGAGATCTCCTTGGGCATCAGATTCATGTTGATATGTCCACGACCTCCGTGTGAGGTTCATTTAGACAGCCCTCGGACGTTTGGTTGACCAACCCTGCGTATCTGTTTCCGTGCGCAACAATGGAGCCGAGTCGACGTCAAGTCTCTGCGGCGGTCTCGACTCGAGTGCTCAGCGCTCACCTAAGGACCGTGGCTCGGCACAATGAGCACATTCTCACGATCCGACTGGATAAAAGTACAGCACGCCCGGCTTCATTGTTATTACAGAAATAGGTGGCAGGGCATTTACCCTTTCTCGCGCGCTGGCAACGAAAGCGATGAAGAGGCGTTGCACCGCCTGGCGTGTGACTGTCATACGATCCGCCTTTCATCTGGCAGGAGAGGCGTGGACCAAGAGGTAGTGGATGCCGACTACGGGCATATTCAACGCGCCGGAACTTGTACCCCCCGGATTGCGAGCTCACCCCACCGTCGACGGCGGTGGTGAACCTCCGCAGAGCCGGATCCTGAGGGTATTACTTACTGAGCAGAAACATATCATTGACGCTCTTCGTGTCCGTGGTCATTCCGGCATATACGTTGAGGCAATATCGCCACAGACAGCACCTACTTCGAGCCAATGATTATTCGCCTGAACTGATGGGTGCCGTCAGAGGTTCACACACCAGAAGATGCAAAGTTGTACAGCTGTGCCAAGAAAATGTCAGCAACCAGATTAATTTGAAACTTGAGACAACGAACCGACAGTGAAATCAGAAAGAAAGGTGCTAGTTCAGTGATCCGGATGCTGGCTCTCTGAGAGTACTACGCCGAAGTTCTAGATAGGAGTGTTTCTTGTTTTTCAAACTCAGGCTAGAGTCGGCGCCCGGCAGCTTGATGGAATTGTTTACCCCGCAAGGACGGGAGCTTCGGAGATTGAACACAAACTGTCCTTCACCAAAAAAGACGATTGTTGCAGTAATGCACTTTCAATGCTTCGTCGTAAGACCTTCTCCCAAGGACCTAAGGAATTCTCTTGCTAGTAAACCGATGGTTGCCATTGATACGTCAATGCATCATACCTCAATCTTTATTATACGTTCAACACAGATCAGTCCCATTTGAGCTCAACAATGTATCACTGGCGATTTGTCGAAAGGCCACTCATCACTTCTGCTCTGGTCCCTCTTTTCTCAGCTAGAGCCCAATTTCGCAAATTCCAGGTCCAAGGGCTGATAACGAGAAAGCTTGGTTGGACAACACAGCCTGAAGCTACCCAGAGACCATAGCCGATGGATCATTTTTTGTGCGCCATGTCGACTTGAACTATGCTGTGGGTTGCACATAGATGCGGCTGAAGCTTGAAGCGTTGACCAACTGTGCCTATAGGTTTTCATTCACACCGAGTCCATTCTTTATGGCAGACGAGACTATACCTTTGCTCGTCTGGTCCGTCATTTCACATGAGGCGACCGGACAACCACCGTAACCCATCTAATCGAGAACGCTGGCGCTGGTCCATATCAGGAGAAAAGGTATATGAGCCTTCACATAAACATTTTTTCTAATCAACCTGACATGTTCAAGTACTCTTGACAACATTACTAAACCTTTAGGCGTCCGGTCATCATGTCGGCGACGAGGGCCCGAGGGACTATCAACCTCGCGCGGTTCAAGGATGAAGCTACGCTCGCTATAATCCTTTGAAGAAATGCCCCGAACCTGCGCACCGCTCGCAAAGTGGCCTTTTGTCCCCCATTCCGTCCTTCTTCCATTTCCTTGGTGTACTTCTTCGTTGAAACGTTCAAGTTGTTTTCTTTGTGTATCTACTGACCTCCAGCTTCTTCTGCATAGGTATGTCTCCCCTGCTCAATTTCATCATATGCTTGACTCGGAACTACTAACTGACATCATCTGGCTCTATTGTAATTCGAACATTCAGGACATCTCCTTTACTTTTTCTGTCGTTCGGCATGGATCTCTTGCAAAGTCAAAGTCAGGTCCAACTCCAGCGAGACGGGTTCAGCGAGACAAAGCCAAACGACCATGTTGGAACTGATGTTCCTGCCAGATCTTTTTCCGAATCATTTTCATCCGGTCGCTCACTCACGGAATCGCTTTTCCCTGGGCTTTTTGTCGGAAGGTTGTTCGACATTGGACACTTCAAGATACCGTTCTTCGTGGCCAGCTGTTTCCTCGTTGTTTGCACCTTTCTCATTGCAGAGTGCAAGGTATACTGGCAGTTTTTCTTGGCGCACGGATTAGGCTTTGGGGTAAGTTTACCTCTTGGTTTCGTGTGTGTGTTCATTCCGATTACAATGCCATATTCGAGTAGCTATCGAGCGGTATATTGTTCGCACCCGCAATGGGGTCGTATCTCACTGGTTCTCAAAACGAAGTGGCCTGGCTCTGCGTCTGAGTGCTATTGGATCATCAGTCGGAGGCACGGCATTCCCGATCGCAGTGCACAGAATTTGTTGCCCGAGGTTGGGTATGTGTAATATTCTGTCCCTTACAACTCGTCTGATAGACTTTCTAGATTTAAATGGACAATGCGGATTTCTGGATTTATATTCATCTTAGTGCTAGGTGTAACAAACATTGTAAGTTCCCAATGCACTGCCCTTCTGTTTACCATCCGATGTTGATGGTATATGATAGTTGATGGATAGACGACTTCCCTCTGTCAACGCTCAGGGTGGCATGTTCAACTGGGCAGCACTCAAGAACCCAGCTTATGCTGTTTATTTATTGTGCCTCAGGCTTAACTACATTTCCCGGATTGTATACTGGTGGGTTGGATATTTTGTTTTTCCACATCCTTCTCCAGTACAGCATCTTTGCTTTTCTTTTTCTTTTTCTTTTTCTGTGAGATGGCAACTATAACCTGCCTCTTAGTGCTGTTCAATTGGGCGTTCCAACCAATTCTGCACTCTATCATATCGCCATACCACATGGCTGCTCCGCTTTTGGATGCCTTCTGCAGGATTCCTTGCAGATCGAATTGGTGAGTAGAGAGCCGACATGACTTGATGTTGATTTGATGGACAGGCGCAATCAATGTCATGGCTCCATTTACTGCTGTAGCGGCCATCATGATGTTTGCGTGGCCGTTTGCGAAAAGTAAAGATACTCTTGTTGCGGTCTCTGTAATATATAGGTGCGTAAAGCATGCTATACTGCTTTCCGTATCAGATGCCGATCAGGCTCCGACAGATTTTCGTGCGGAACCTATGTCTCTCTCATCCCTGCGCCTGTTATGGAAATGGGTGTTACAGGCGATGTCGGCCGACGCACGGGTTGTTTTTCAGTTTCGCTGCTTTGGGAGCGTTGGCTGGACCACCGATATCCGGAGCCATTAGTTCTGCAACAGGCGGCTTCGAGGCCGTAGGGTATTTTGCTGGTGGATGCCTCGATTGCCTTTCGTGCCTGAATACATTCTCAAGCGGTTTAGGCGGCATTCTGATACTGTCAGTGTGCTTGCTGCTAACAGCGCGGTATCTTCATCTGGGCCAATTTACTGGTAGATTCTGAATGACATCAATTCAGACACTCTAGTTGATGTGACGCGTTGGAACATGCAATCCCCAGCGCGGTGACGATGGTCCGATGCAGCGCGTTGATTCATCTTTGTTCTCAACTATCGAGCATTCGACTATCGACACCACTATGGTTCCCTTCTGCCATCCATCCATACCACGACATCTCCCGGGGTCCCTTGAGCGCTTCCTCCCCTGTTCGCTTGGTTGAATGAGCCTTGACGAGCTCTAACCTACTTCGGCTCCGCCTTCCCGACACTCTGAATCATATGCACCATATATTATTATTGCCTCTTGGTAGGCCACTATAAATTTATTCTGTCTCCCTGCGCGCACGAGGACTAGATAATATTATCTCTTTGTAGCCGTCAAAGTAGTGACAAGTATGTACAGAATATAGACAAATGACTTTCTGGACCAGGTAAACTTGCTTTAGGATCGTGATTTGTACTAGGGATGTGTTGAAAATGTGGATAGTTGATGACTTCAAGTTGGACCTAGTCCCTCTCGACTTTCACAATATATGTGTTCCATTTTTCCAGACTAGATCTCGATGAGGATGATAGGATAAATGAAACACAGGCTTGTGTAGTATTCACAGCGAGGCATGGAAAATTCGAGAAACCGCAGATCTGACCCACTATGCTGCTCCTGACTGGCAGTCCTAGCAGAGACCATCTCACCTCACTGATCCGTGCCTGCGCGCCAGGCTGCATGAATACCGACTCCCGAGGGAACCTGATTATTTGTCCAAGAATGGATTAATGACGCTCGCGTTTTCATTCTGCCTGAATAGTGTTCAGTTAAATGGGAATTTCGTCGAAACTTACATGTAAATTTACCCCATTACATACCTCTCTCACCTGACCTATTTCGATTTACGCCAACTATTGACAATGACTCCAATTGTCGTGAGGCGCACCGCCTATTCTCACGGCGCACAGTGTTCGAAGCTGGAGTCATTGATGATCGGAGAAAGATGTGGGTGGGCGCAGTCCGCTCGGGTCCCATTAAGGTGAAATTCGAGTCAATTTGTCTGCGAACCCGACTCGAATCACATCCGCCGAAGCGCAGATAGAGAGAACGGCGTGACGGCGCCCAGTGTTCGCCAAATTATGATGTGCTCAGCGGCTGGAAACCTTCTGTTTGGATATCCAGGCGCGGCGCTAGAGCCTCGGTTCGGAGCCAACCACTGCGCGAGTGCCTCTGAGGGAACTGTGAGAACGAGAAGGTGGAAACGTACCATCAAAATACGTAAAATTGCCTGAAGCGGCTTCCTAAGGGTTATGAAAAGGTGTGGATGACGCTCTGAACTAATTGACGTTGACTACAAGAACGTTGCCGGTATGCTTCGCAGAAAACGCTGAATAGTAGCTGCTGGGGTCCCCATGCTGTATGTTCGACAGTGCGGCACCGGTTTAAGATCACTGGCTTGCAGGGCTTGACATTTCTAAATGAAACAACTCACCTGTGGCGTGTACCAGTGGAGCGCATCGTCACGCCACGATCAAGCCAATGCCCTGGAATCGAAATCAGCCTTTCAGTGGAGCTCCCAGGGGTACAGACCGGTAAGCTAAAAATGACCTAAGAAATTGGTGGTACAACCACATGATTGACATAATATTTCGTAGCGGAAAAGTTTTTTGCAGACGCGTGGAAGTGGCACGGGCGTCAGCGTCTGTGGAAGGAACCCACCCTGGATTTTAATCCAAGCATATACGGACCGCGAGGCGGAGTGCCAGGCTAGGTAATGCAAATGAAGCAACACTTGCGCATTGCAACGGAGCCAGAGAAGATGACATGTTTGTGCAGAAGATCGGTAGACCCTCGATAGCATTTGACTAGTTAGTACGGTTGTTCAGCACGGCGGGCACGTTGTCAATATAAAAGGTGACCTGCGAGACATGTCGTACTCCATCTCGTAATTAACCATGATGTGACAGCATCGGACGGTGTCGAAGAAGTCCCGAAGCTCTACTCACGAAAATATAGCCATTTCCTGCCCGTATCCGCCCCGGATCATGACTACATTCATCGAAGGATCGGTGGAGGCTGAAGTTCGCAGCTTATCGAAGCGCCGAGGAGGACATGCGGCTGATCCTGTACAATGGATAGATTCATTTCGCGGCTTAGGCTAAAGGAGCGAATGCGGCGCTCACCTATTAAATTAGGTCTGGTCTTACAATCGATAACAACTCGGTGACCCCATCTTACCATGACCGATCTATTTTTCATCATTCTCTGTCTCATCCCCTTCGTATGGGGAACCTCCATCGATACTACAAGCTCTGGCTGCCCGCCGACGAAGGAGACAACTCGTAGCATCTGGAGTATATTGGGCAACTGTGGAACAACACTGCTGGTCTGCGTGTGGCATGCAATGCACCCATCCGTTCCCCAGGCCGAAGAAGCGTGGTACAAATCCTGGGGGAAAAGGTTGTACTCCATCCTGTTGACCTTCGCCGCACCGGAGATAGTTGTTGGGACAGCTAGTCAAGAGTGGTGGGAGGCTCGCGAAAAAGTCAAGGAGTTTCGTCGTGCGTTGCAGACCGCTTGTTGATTCTGTATCTGACAAATCCCTGGACCCATTTTCCAGAAAAGGGGTACCAATGGTCCATGACACACAGCTACTTCGCAGAAATGGAGGGATTTGCTTACAAGGACAACAAAGGCGATTTGAGCACGATTGATTCGACCAGATTCTTGGAGCTTTGCGAGAAAAATGAAATCGCGAACCCGGAGGTTACGGCGAAGGAAATAAAAGACAAAAGCAAGTCGGATGCACTGGGCAAGACGGTGCTTGCCGTTCAACTGTTCTGGTTCGTGGTACAGGTTGGGACTCGCGGTTTGAAAGGTTTCGCGATTACGCTCGTCGAACTCGATACGGTTTCCATGGCTGCACTCACGTTGTCATATCTTTTCTTGTGGCGGGATAAGCCACTCCGCGTTGACTGCGCCCACGTTTTCTATTCGCCCCAGCAGATAAAAGAGGAATCAAAGATCAATTGGTAAGGGGTTTCATTGTACCGTGGGGCTGATGCTGAACTGATATGATTAAACCATGTGCAGGTCAACTGTGTGGAAACCGGAACCCTGGTATCCGCTTGAGTTGATGGCCCGCCTCGTCCGAGTCTGCATGAGGAATACTCAAGCAAGAACTGACGAGGAAAAGCCTCTGGTGGGCACAGTTGTTCGTATCCTGAGGTCCAAGTTTTCTGTGCATTAATTAATCATCAGGACAATTGTGTTCCTTCTCTTGGAAATCGCACGATTTTGGATAGCGACTCGGTCAGGCGCATTTCTCTCTGTTTGACCTGGTTCGTCCTCGGAGCAACACACGTAGCGGCATGGAACTTTCATTTTCCGACGGAGGTGGAGAGGACTATGTGGCATGTTGCGTCACTTGTTTTGTCAGGAACTCCACTAGCCGTTATTTCTGTCTGGTCCTTGTCTTCCACATTCAGAAGCGCGGGATGGTCCAAGGAAAATGGGCGATCGAACTTTGTTGTTGACGCGTTTCAAAATTGTGCCCTGGTTATTGGTATCGCCTCCCGGGTTTTGCTGGTGGGATTGATGCTCGCTAGCCTTCGTGCGCTACCCTGTTCTGCTTACTGGATCATAGCTTGGACTTTCTATATTCCTCATATCTAGACCATTATGGTTTTTTTGCGTTCGAGATTTCGTTGACATACCATGGATAAATTCTTCACATTAAGTTTACAAATCCCTCGGAATGCCTAGGAAAGAGAAATGGTAGTACTTGAATCACACTTAACGGGTATTTGGGTATACTTACTACGATGGGCCTCCGGAGCTCCAGCTGCCACTGGAAGCTGGTTTTCTAGGTTAGCGAAGATTACACAGCTTTCCTAGAATGTAGTCTGCATGTGCCGCGCGTCTCTTTTACAGCTACTCAATCATGTTTCTCGCGCTCACTCACCATGATTCCTTTTTCTCTCAGACTCGCAAGAGCTCAAAGCTCTCCCTCTGTCCGTTGCACATCGCTACGCCCCCAAGAGGCTCCAGTGCCTCGGGCCGGAAAGCCCTGTAGGCTTTCGCTCATTCCTCGCCATATCAGGGACACTCCAACCCTTAACATATATACCTTCGATCTATCTCTCTGTCCACCAGAACGCTTAAAATTCATGGATGGTGCGGCAGTCACTTAGTGTAACCACTCGTCAAGTCGATCTGTCAGAGAGTCCAACACAACTTGGGCATTTGACGGAACCTGCGCAGGTGCACCTGAGTCTGTACCTCCGAGTCCGAATCCGTCGTCTGTGCCCGGCGGGGCGTGGATGAGTTTTGGGACACTGAGACGGGTTCAATGACAATTGGCCTCGAAGATACCTAAATCTGTACGGGCCTAAGCTGAGTATGTTTTCGCCCCGTGGACAAGTTGGTGGCCTAGGCAAGGCGAGTCACGAGCTGCGCATAGGGTTTAGTCTATGCTTGAGAAGCAAAGTGACCACTCTTGCTCTCGTCCACTTCGCTGTCCCTAGCCCGATTCACTGCCTTGCAGCTCTGTTCATTCATTTAGTCGTTCTTTTCGCACACACCCGCCACTCCCCTCACAGCCCTCTGCCAAATTCATTGTCAAGATTTGTCCGATGATGTTTCGCTCACCTCCTGTCGAGGCGCAAGCATTGCTGTCCTCGGCTGCCCATTCCACCCCACAGCTCGCTTTGCCCGACAATTTGTACAGTCTCGGGCCGGAAAAAAAGGGTGCCTGCTTACACACTCCCCCCTCACCTAGCAAACTGAGTTCGACACGCATAGATGCATGAAAATGAGAATAAAGGTGACTCGTTGACATACACAACGTAAAAGAAAGGATTACATATAAGGATTTACAACGTACCCAGCGAGGGATACACGTGTCGGGCCATCTGCACTAGCCTCTGGTGTGGGATGTGAGATGTGGGAGAATGAGCAAAGGAGACAGTACAGTTGGGTTCCCTCGGTTTGCGAAACCTGATGATGGTGCTCCATGTATTTCGGGAGACGATTTTTCCACTAGGTCTCCTACATAGGTGATGGGGTGAAACGAAGGATCGTTCGCACTCACGGAATAAGTTACTTGGTACAAAAGAGCAGTAGGTACATAGAGCAAGCGGTAATAATACATGACTCGCTCCAACAGTTGTAACGGGAGGCTAAATATGAGGAAAATATGACGTCCAGGTGACAGTCTCGTAAGCAGAACAAGGCAGCGCACGAAGACTCGCCAGCATCAATCCTACAAGGAGCAACCGGGATATGACACCCAAACTGCCCAGAACATATGTTATAGTGTCCGAACTGACGCCAAACCTCTCCAGCCAAGCGACAAAGGTCATGGCTAGTGGTGATACTGCCAGCATCAGAGATGCCATACGCCATATGATCCTCTCTGTCTCCGTTGCGAAGTCCCAGTTCCATGCGACCAGGTGTAGCCCCCCGAGGATGAACCAAGTCATGTAAAGTGCACTGAGCTGAACATTGACGGGGTTAATCTTTTCAAACATTGCCATCAGTTTTCCAGGTTTAGTATCATATTGAGGCTACTCAGAGATCGTTCAGTCATCAGTGGGAGACGGACTCGGACAGTACGAACAGGAGAAGGTTTTTCCTTGTTGGCAATCAGCGAATATGTTTTGTGCACGAAAGCGACTAGCTGATGCCAATAGCTGGGTTCCGACTTCCATGCTTCCGACCTGCAAAACATGGTTATCTTCATATCGCATCTGCGATGTTCGAAACATACGTACAATTTCTCTTTTGAGTATATGTCTATCTCATGAGTCCGATAGAAAACATGGGGACATTCAGGACGAAGCGGCTTGTCCCACCAAAAGAAAAGGTACAGAAGGGCAAGTGCGGACATGCACACCGTATCAAGTTCGATGAGGGTAATCGCGAGACCCATAGAACCACGAACGATAACCTGTAGGGTGAACCAGAATAGTTGGATAACGAAGATGGCTTTTCCGCGCGCATCCGATTTGCTGTTGTCCCTGATTTGCCTTTCAGTGATGAGCGGATTGGCAATCTTTCCCTGTTCGCAAAGTTGTCGGAATTGGAGCGCTGTAATCGTTCCACGGGTCAGACTTCCATCGTCTCCATGATACACAAAGCCACCCATTTCCACGAAATGGCTGTGTATCATCGACCATTCGTATCCCTCGACTAACGATTTGGTTCCGAGACCATTTAGATGCACCAAGACGTTTATTGCAGGAGAAAACGTACGTCGGAAATCTCTGACTGTCCGACGGACTTCGCACCATTCCTTGCTAGCGGACGAAACCACCGCCTCCGGAGCGACGAAGGATGTTATGAAGACCAATGGTACCTTCATGTAGAAGAGTTTGAACTTTTCTTGCTCGCCAGGAATACCGGGATGGACTGTGTGCCATACGCAAATAAACAAAGTAAGGACACAATTCCAGACTATGCCCCAGACGCTCCGACTCGAGGCACCATCGAGGGGCGGACAGCTGGGGCTCGTCGAATCGGTCGAGGCTCCTTGAACGAGATGACTAAGACAGAGAAAGATGAACAGCAGCCCGAGTTGTGCCATCGCAGGACGGAGGTCAGTCAATGTGCCACGTCGATTGTTAGGCTGAGCTGGGGTACTTAAAGGGTTGTCCGTTCGTCTTCGGCGCTCTGCGAGATGGGCGCCGTAGAAAGTTCAATCGATCACCGAGTACATGCCATACCCAGCGCTTCTGTATCTGATAATGTGGCGGAAATGTGGACAAAGTTGGTCTTCTGCGGCGGTGGTATCAGTATCCCCCAAACACCCCAGACTCGGAGAAGACGCGGACGAATTTACGTACATAATAACGTATATTCTGTGGATTGTCACAGGCTTGCCGTTCTATTCATGCTTGCGACCCTTTCTATTGGTTCCTTCTGGATTCATACTTCTCTTGCTCAGCCTCGCGCGCTACGCCCTCAGCCTCGTGGTCTGGGTATCCTTGCGATAAGCAATGAGACTGTTCCTCACCTATTCATCGTGGTATGCCCAATGAAGTTGCGCATGGGGCTTCATTTTGAGGAAGATGGTGGCAGTTCACATTCAGAATGTGATGTGCGCGCCTGATTACTATTGGCTTGGGGCTATGATCGTGAACAAATACCTCACGCTGCTATTGTATGAAGGCGGCTTCGGAACGACTCCGTGTGCGGGATCAGGGAAATGCTGAGAATGGCAGAAATGGAAGAATGCATGCTAATGTAATCTCACATAAACATTTTCATTTTAGGGATCGATGGTCTGGCTGAGTCACTCTCGCTTAAGCCAGGTCTGGTTTATATGAGCAGGTAAGTTACAACACGCCTGCACACGAATGACCCTTCGTCGGTGTTGCAACCGTTCCACACTCCATTGTCTGATTCAAGACGAACGAAAAGCGGGGCATCGGAAATGCTCAGGGAATCCTGTGAAAAGTCAGTTACGATCATTTGCTCTGCAATTTCCCACTCCTATGTAGCGGCTAGCTTATAATCGAGGCCTGTTCGCAGTCAGCCTCGACGCACTCCTACACGTTGGCCGATTCGGAGGCTGGCCAATGACGCAAAAGAAAAGGACTGCGATAATGTACTTATATGTTGAATACACTGCATAACTTGTGGCCGCGTATCTGCTGTGAGCACCGGGGCCGAATGATTTGATTGGTATCGATCTGGGAGGGTGTGCATTACGTGATGCATGTATTAAATTGGAGGAAATGGAACAGGTCCATGTCATCATATCCGCATACTTACTAGTATGTGGCCGTGTGGCCCGAAATTGCAACAAGTGCAATGCTGCCTAGAACGTGCGTCGTCAAGGGTAAGAGGCACAAACGTCCGGGGAAAAATTAAATGACCTGTTGCTTGACTCACTATGCACTCCAACGAGTCACACCTCTCTTTGGGTTAAACAGACGATGGCACTAGCCCTTCAATCTCGCATTTACCAGCGCCGCAGGTTTTGTCAAAAACCCGGCACCAGGAGGAGGCAGAACCTCGACAAGGCTCCAGCCCACACTGTTCACGAATGGCTCCCATGGGTCCGATAGCGGAGTGCAGAACCAGAGATCCGCCGACTAGGGTGATGTCGTTGAACCAGGCAGGAGAGTAAGAGAGGAATGGTCGCTCCCTTTGTCACTGACAGTTTGCATTCGGAGTCAGGCAAGTAGTCCATAAAAATGCTGCACCTGAGCGCAACAATGTGCACCAGACGCTGATACGCCTCAAGTTCGGGAGTCCCGCCGGCCCATTTGTGGTGTACAAGATCAATCACCAGGCCACGGAATAATTCGGTTTGGTCTTGGTTTGGTCGGAGAAATGGAACATTTGAGCACGTGCTTGTTAGCCATTAGGTAGCTCCTTATTTGGCTTGGTGCAAAGCGGCAAAGCGTGTTGTATTTTATGTAAGTTATGTTTTTTTTTTCTGATTGGTTGCTGGCTCCATCGACTTTGATTTTCTTTTCTTTCCGGTCGGAAGACTCGTTGTGTGCCTTGTTGGGCTCGAATGGACTCGAGTGCCATGCGCTGGTCCAACAGGGACCTCGAGATCAAGGAGGACGGGCTACGGGCGGACGTACCCCGGGTCCTCAACCTCTCCGAAGTGTGTGAGTTCCACAAGCGCCAACTTATCGGAGGTTCAGTTTACGTCGATGATATGATCCCTCGCTATCACTTGTTTCCGCAGCCTGAGCCAACAGAAGCGTCCGAACGGTGACAAGCACGAACCTTGATTGGCCGATATCACTTGAATTTACCCATAGAAATGGCAGATGGGACATCTTTCTTGCGCGCCATGCCGACGACTGTTTACAATGTGGGTGCCCGACGGGGCTGTACAGGGTGCTTGGGAGGATGATAACTAACAGCTGTACGCATTGGTTTCCGCCTACAGTGATGGTGCAGTCATAGTTCGGTAGGTAATTTTGGTGAGACATGGAGATGCGCCTCAAGTCTAGATTTTGCTCACTTGACCTCCTGATTTTCTTTTTGTTACGCTGTTCGCGTTTCGCTCCAACGGACTGGCAGGTGAGTAAGCTTCCTCTAAAAGGAGATACGGCAGGCCTACCTCTTTGTTATTAATAAACGCCGGGACGACTATAACCCATCCGATCCAGGAAAGCGACACTATGCCTCCGCGTCAGGGGGAAGGGGCTTATGTGTCAATTTCCTTCCTGAGGACGTCTCGTCGTAATTTATTCACCCTGACACCCCGTACTCGTAACGGACAACCTCATAAGTAATGTTTTAGGCATTAAATCACTCAGCATCATACCTCGGGGACCATATCGGCGACGAAGGACCGGAGGACTGTCATCCCCGCGTGGTTCAAGGATGAAGCCACACTTGATATAAAGCTCGCGCCCGAACATGCATATCACTCACACGGAGAATTTTTGTTCCACAATTTTGGGTTGCTCACTGATCAGACCGAATTCCCGTTCGCTCGCCTTCCAACTTTCCGCGGTGGACTTCTTCCCCGTGACGTTCAAAACGTTGTCCTGTTTCTTGCGCTGATCTCCTTGCTGGGATGGGTATGTTTGTTCCCTCGAAGCTATTCAATCAAATCTAACCAATAGACTAACATATCATTTGGTTTGCTGGTTCCCTTCGTGACCTCTTGGCGCTCGATTACAATTCGGACCTGGGTCATGGCGTATTTTACTATCAGCTATGCAAACTCGAACTCAGAGCCAACTCCAGGAAGATGGGTTCAGTGAGACAAAATCAAACAAGCAAGTTGGAACTAGTGTTCTTCTCAAGTCCCCCGGATCGTTTTCATCCGATCATTCTCCATCGGAGTTGCGGACTCTTCACGATGAAACCGAGACTCCGAGCAGTCAGGATCCAGAAAAAGGCGCGATAGAGCTTACAGGAAAATATGCCAAGTATGCGGGCGAGGCACCAGATGGGGGTCTCAAAGCGTGGAGCGTTATCATTGCGTGCGTATATTGTCGTCTTCTAGATCGGTTGCTTGACGCTGACGACGAGCGGGATCTTGCGTGCAGGACCGGGTTGGCGTGTTGTGCGACGTTGGTGTTTCTTCTATTTCAACGGCGGTTCTCATATCTGATTCGACTTCTTGGCGACCAATAGGTTTGGATACGTCAACACGTGGGGGGTGCGGCATCCCACGCACTCTGGCATCAATCAATGAACTGATGTATATACAGATCTTCCAAGCGTATTACGAAGAAGTAATACTTCCTCACGAAAGTCCTTCGAATATGTAGGCCCTTTGCTTCTGCCCATTTTTTGTTGTTTACATCGTTCCTAGAGCATGGATCGGTTCTGTACAGGTATGCTGAGCAGCTGGTCACCGTAAAACAGCTGATGATTGACATGTGATTTATTTTGGATCTTGGCTTTCCTCTCACGTCACGTCATCTCTCTTGTAACTGTTGCCTCATCTCATCTGTTGCTGACAGTATGCCCTTGTCTTTCTTCCTGGGCTCGTCGTCGGACGGTTATTTGACATAGGATATTTCAAAATACCATTCTTCGTGGCAAGCTGTTTCCTCATAGTTTGCACCTTTCTCATTGCAGAGTGCACGGAGTACTGGCAATTTGTGTTGGCACAGGGATTGGGCCTTGGTGTGAGTTCATCTCTTGGTTTCGTATTCACATGCGTGTACAGTCCCGTTGTGATGCTTCGCCTCCGTGCTCGGACAGCTAGCAAGTGGTATAGTGTTCGGACCGGCAATAGGGGTTGTATCTCATTGGTTCTCAAAACGAAGAGGTCTAGCGCTGGGTATCAATGCTATTGGGTCGTCAATCGGGGGTACAGCATTCCCGATCGCAGCACAGAAGTTGTTACCTATGATCGGGTATGTAAATTCTCCTCTTTGAGAACTCGTCTTATTGACTTTCTAGGTTCAAATGGACAATGCGAATCTACGGATTTATATTCATCCTCATACTTGGCATTTCAAACCTCGTGGGTTCAGTTTCACGATTCCTCTGGGACTGCACGAATGAAAATGATGTCGATGGTATATGATAGATGATAGATAGGCGGCTGCCCCCCATGAATGTGAAAGGCGGCCTGTTCAACTGGGCAGCGCTGAAGAACCCGGCTTATACTGTTTACTGCATCTCCGGTGTAACTACATTTCTGGGACTGTATACTGGTAGGTCTGGTGTTCATCTCCTTCCACTTTTGATCATCAGGCGTCTGGCTGACTGCTTGTGGGGTGACGCGCGTCTGACAGCGTTGACGTATATACCCCTTAGCGCCATTCAAGCGGGCATTCCAAGCGATTTCGCATTCTATTATATCGCTATCGCCAATGGCGCCTCCGCTTTCGGACGAATTTCAGCAGGATTCATGGCGGACCGAATTGGTAAGTGTATGTCTGAGGGCAAACACGACACGATATTGATATACATCGATAGGCGCAGTCAATGTCATGGTTCCATTCACTACTGTAGCGGCCATAATGACGTTTGCGTGGCCTTTTGCGACGAGCAAAGGTGCGCTTGTTGCGGTCGCAGTGATATATGGGTGCGTAAATCATGCTACATTGTTCATCCTAAACACCGATCACCTGGGGACAGATTTTCGTGCGGGACCTACGTCTCTCTCATCGTTGCGCCTGTCATGGCAATGGGTTCCGTGGCCGACGTCGGACGACGCTCCGGTTTGTTCTTTAG
>JBBPPF010000311.1:0-23273 GCA_038091815.1 Leccinum obscurum | reverse complement strand
CCGACTTGCCTGAACAACCTCGGGAACTCCTTATTGAGTCGCTTTGAGCGTCTCGGGGACCTCGCGGATCTAAACAAGTCGATCTCGATGTTTGAGGAGGCTGTCTGTCTGACGCCCGACGGCCATCCAAACAAGCCAGCTTGGTTGAACCACCTCGGGAACTCATTATTGGGTCGCTTTAAGCATCTCGGGGACCTCGCGGATCTAAACAGGTCGATCTCGATGTTTGAGGAGGCTGTCTGCCTGACACCCGACGACCATCCAGACAAGCCAAGATGGTTGGACAACCTCGGGATCTCATTATCTCGTCGCTTTGAGCGTCTCGGGGACCTCGCGGAACTAAACAGGTCCATTTCCATGACGGAGGAGGCAATAAACTCCACTCCCGATGGACATCCCGAGAAACCACACTTATTGCTTAGCCTTGGACACATATTCTATATCCGTTTTACCCACTCTCATGATGCTTCTGATCTCTCTGCTGCTGCTTCCAATTTTTCAATTGCCACTCGTGCTTCCATCGGTCCTGCTTCCGCCCGCTTTTGTGCCTCTCGCCCCTGGATTTCCTGTACGCAACTTCAAGGAAATACAACTGCTCTCCTTGATGCATGTGCTTCTTCTCTCGACCTTCTCCCACAGTTAGCATGGCTCGGGCTCCCAGTCACCGAGCGTCATCGTCTACTCGTTAAAGCAGCTCATGTCACACGTGACTCAATTTCCGCCGCTCTTGAAGCTGGTCATCCTGAACTAGCTGTCGAGTGGCTTGAGCAAGGTCGTTCCATTGTCTGGAATCAGTTCCTGCAGCTTCGCACTCCAGTTGATGACTTGGCTCACAACTATCCTGCCCTTGCTTCTCAGTTCCGGCAAATCTCGCAGGAACTAGCACATGCTAGTATTCGGGACAATGCCGCATTCTGCCAGCCAGCACATATCTCAGTCGCTGATACTCGATTGCTCGAGAAGAACATCCAAAGACATCATGATCTTGCACTTAAACGGGAGAATCTCCTCCTTCAGATTCGGTCCTTGCCAGGTTTTGAGCGATTCTTGCTTTCGAAGACAATCAAGCAACTTTCTGCCTTGGAAATCCCCGGACCAGTCGTTTACCTCACAGCCAGCAAAGAAAGATGCGATGCACTGATCGTTATGGCGGAGTTGGAGAGTGTCATCCATGTACCCCTCCCCGGAATTTGCTATGTTCATATAGAAGCCCTGCGCAGAATGCTTCGCGCGATGCTAAAAGGGGATTGACTTGCTTTCTCCTGCGATGCCCTCCACGAATGCATCCCCCCTGAAGATAGAGACCTCGCGAAAAAATTCCTTGACTTGTTGCTGGATGACGATTTCACTCATGGTAGTGACCGACTCGGAGTACCAACGAAGCCACAACCATATACTCCGAACGAGTTGTGGCAGTTCATTCTGAAACTCCTTTGGAATGAGGCTGTACACCCAGTCCTTCATGCACTCGGCTTTTCAGTAAGTCGTTGATCTAAAGTCTCAATGTCGATCTATTCTGACTCCAGATTAGAGTCTGCCATCTGGCACTGACAAAATGACCCGTATTTTCTGGTGTCCGACTGGTCCTTTTTCCTTTCTACCCATACACGCTGCCGGCCTCTATCACATAGCCGAGCCGGGCACAAAACTTTCCGATTTTGCTATATCTTCCTATGTACCGACTTTGAGTTCGCTTGCATCATCACCTCAGAACACCTTGGATGACTTTCCTTCCAAACTTCGCCTTCTCGCCGTCCCTCGGCCACCGACAGATGGACTCCATGAACTGTCTGGGGTGAAGCACGAGATCGATTCCATCAGAGAATTATGCAAGAAATCCCCTTTGGTAACCCTCCAGAACTCTGAATCTGATGGCACTGTCGAGGACGTCACGGAGAAGCTGAAGAATACCGACTGGGTCCATTTTGCATGTCACGGAATACAGGATCCCGAGAAACCGCTCGATAGTGGGCTATGCCTCGCCAACCATCGTCGCTTGAAGCTCTCGGACATTATGCAGTTATCCCGCCCGCAAGGCGGACTTGCATTCTTTTCTGCCTGTCAGACTGCGCAAGGAGATGAGTCGTTATCGGAGGAATTCGTTCATCTTGCAGCTGGGATGCTTCTTGCCGGGTATAGTAGTGTCATCGGGACGATGTGGTCGATAATGGACAGGGACGCACCAAAGGTGGCGAGGGACGTGTACGAGCACCTGTTTCGAGATGCTAGCCGGGCTCCCAATAGCACGGAGTCGGCAGTAGCATTGCACTGCGCCGTCCAGAAACTTCGTGACTCTGGTGCTCCCTTTACTTCATGGGTTCCTTTCATTCACTTTGGTAGATGACCCTTGGTCGAAAACGACTATTTCAGCATGACTTTTCTTCCCTTCCCCTATGCTACTCTTTACGTGTACGAACTAGTCTACCGAACGAGCATGTTTATATACGGAGCAATCTTACGGTGTACCTCGCAGTATCACCAAGTGTGAACCTGGTGGTTGAATTCCAACCAAGTTTGTCCATGAAATTCAAGCGACTGACATTTAGTATGCCTACTCTGACGAGCATTAATAGTAGGCCCTCCGACATTCGATTTATGTTCGCTCTTCGAAGTAGAGAGAATGACGAAGGAACCAGGACGCACCGCGATCGACACCTTGAGCCCGCTGCGATTCATGAAGTCCTGAGCGAGCTTCTTGGCCTCTTCCGTTCCGATCGACTCGATCTCCTTCTTTTTGGCTTCTTTCTGCGAATCAATAAGCTTCTTGACGTACGTGAGCTCCGCGCGGCGGGACGCCTCCTCCTTTCTTTGCGTACGCTCAGCTCCGAGAGGAGCTCCCTGCGACGTGCGACGAGGGCTTTGCGCAGAGAGAGTGCGCCGTTCGGCGGATCACGCGCACAGCGTTGTGGTGCGTCGTTGCGAGGGTGCTGAATTGGGTACGCAGGAGCTCGGCCGAGGACGGCTGGACGGTAGTGTTGTCGTTGAGCGAAGGGCTGCTCGGACCGGAGACGGTGGACCTGTCAGAGTGGTTCGTTGATAAAGGAGATGGTCTCCGCGGCATGGTCCTCACGGATGCGGAGTTCATCGCGGCGTGCACAGCCCATGACGCAGGCTTTGACTTTCTCGAGGCCAAAGTCGTCGAGAGGCTTGCTTTGACGGTGCTGTAGACCTCGGAGAGTTGAGAGAGGAGGCGGGAGAGGAGGGGGCGGTAGCCAGCATATGGGTCGCTGGCACAGAGTGAGAGGATGCGCGCTGAGGATGCGCAGTGGGTGAGGTGGGCGGCAAAGTGGGTGCTCTCTTGGAGCGGGCGTTGTCTTCCTCGGCATGCTGCCCGACTACGACTGCGAGTGCGGTGACGAGGACCTGGCTTGCGAGACGGGTCAATTCTTTCTTGGATCTACCGCCGATGGAGGTGACAACCGCATAATATCGGAGTTGCCGTGTTCGTATTAAATTCGTGAGCAGGAACGCTTGTAGGGACCCTTGAGGGACTGGACTGGGTCAGCAAACGGATGACGCAATGCGGAGAGGGCTCACCAGGAATCGGTCTCGCCGGGAAGGTAATCCGTGGTCTGACCGCTGAGATAGTGTCGTAGAAAGAGCCTATATGACGCCTCTACTCATGTCCTTCACGGTTGCGTCAGGGATAGACATGTGTACGCCGAGGGTGTTCATGAGGTTGAAGCAGGGGATGATATTCGACTAGTTCGTAGAGATCTGCGAGATGATGTCTGGAATGTGTGTGTACGTCGTAGAGGTAGTTCGAGAGGGCGTCGAAGATGGCCATGTCTTGCGACACCTGTGGTCACTAGAGGAACTCGAGAGAGGTGGAGGCGTGCACTTACAGAGCTCATGATATTACTGTGGTGAGAGTGACGACGTGCGCAGCTCGGCGAGCATGAGACTAGGGCTCTTGGGCGCGTCCATGATCTCGTCGTTGTCCTACAAGCAGGATGTCAGCGATGATGGCTCCGAGGGCGAAATCGGTGCCGCCGCCCAGGACGCACAATATGACGCTTCATCTGGTTGAATCTTTACAGTTTCCATGAACTCGCTTGAGAGTTTTCCTTCTTCTTCGACGGTGGTGGTTGTCGCCATCGCTGCCGTCGTCGTCCAGGATGCCAGTGATTGACACACCGCGCCTTATGTAAGCAGAGCGTGCGCAACCTGGGTGTAGCTACGAGAGGGCCATGCGATACGGTGGAACTGCGCTCACGTTTGTGAACGCTGTGATGAGGTGTCGTGTTATAATATCACCGTATCACGACGCAGATGGCCACGCTCTCGGCGACTCTCCGATCGTCCATGTCGAAAGAGGTGGACGAAGACAACGAGTCGGACGCCCGCACCGTTACGCATCTCCCACATTGACTACTACAACGTCAATGCGAACATCGATTATCACAGCACGAGGAAGACGAGGATGCCGATCCGTACGCGTTTCTCTTCACCCCGCTCCCTAGCCCGACTCACTGCCTCGCACCACCTCTCTGCCAGATCTTTCCGAGGTTGTTTCGCTCAATTCCTAACTTCGCTGTTCGGTTGCCCATCCCACCCCACAGCTCGCTTTGCCCGAAAAGTTTGGGCACAGGACAAACCTTCGGTTCACCCCATCATGTCCGGAGCCAGTGGTCGCTCATGTATCCATGCCTCCATACACTCACTCCCCTGAGTTCGACACGAATTAACATCCCTCTCGCTACGTCGTCGTTCGCCCTCAGCCACCCGCCTTTTTCCTCGCCAATTTCGCCCTCGTTCGTAACGCACACGCACCCACCGTCGCCCTGCCGTCTTCCTGTCCCGCCCGCACCCTCCCTCGATCTCCCACCTCGTCCATCATCACCTCAACACGTCGAGGCGGCGTGTGGCGACTGCTCTTGCCCCAGTCATCCGCGTCACCTCCCTCGCCTCATCCGACGACTGCCGTGCGCTCTCGGCACAACGAGAATATTCGTTCCATCCAGAGGACGAAGAAATCAGTCACGTGAGTGGGTCTAGTTTCTGGCTTTGGCTTAACAAGACGACCAGCACGCAATGCACACGGTGACATACACGTTCACGGATGCACCACCGCGGAATTCGGACGCGCTCTCCCTCGCACGCATAGACATGTGGCAAACTTACCCTCTCTCTCGCCACGTCGTCGTTCGCCCTTGTTCGTAACACACACGCACCCACCGTCGCTCTGCCGTCTTCCTATCCCGCCCTCACTGGTGCACTCGCCGTCGCCCTCACTCGTTCTCCCACCTCGTCCATCATCATCTCAACGCGTCGAGGACGGCGTATGGCGACTGCCCTAGCCCCAGTCGTCCGCGTCACATCCCTCACCGCATCCAAAACGGCGTACGACGACTGCCGTGTGCTCTCGGCACAACGAGAGTATACGACGGTCGCCGTGCGTCGTTACATCCCTTTTGGTTTCGTCCTCGCCTTCTCTACATCATCCCTCCTGTGCGTTAATACGGACGTAGTGCGGGCGCACGCACCACCTGGCTTGCTCACTGACCTGCCCGCCCTCGCCCTCTCCCGCCTCCATCCTCGCACATCACCATCGCTCGTGACGCCCTGGCTCGCCTACCCTCACCCACGACATGCATACACAAGGAGGTACGCCTGACCGCCCTCCCACGACGGCGAACACAGCAACCGAGTGCACAAACGCGCACGCAAACACGTGGACGCGTGGACCCTTGTGCATCTTGCACTCTCTCTCTTCATGCGCCCGTCCTCGTACTTTTCAACGGCCCACGGCAGCGACACCGTATTTGCGGAAGAGTGCGAACATATACACACGCACGCGACGCCTGGTACGTGATGACGACATTACAGTCGCTAAGATCAACCAACTCTTTCTCATGTGAACTCTGACCCCACTCCCAGCTTGACGACGATCACGGACGGAAAAATGGTTTGACTTACTCATCGTTCATCCCGGCCGCCCTTTAGCGTCATGCGGAGGTGAGCGTTCTTTCCATGACTCGAGACATATCGTATATTCATAGTGATAGCTCACCGTATAGACTCTGGGTCTCCAAGTCCATCCCTCCCATTTTTTGCCGCCAGCTTGGCTGCGAGCTAGTCTTTACCACGGAGTAGATCGTAAAACTTGCAGCAATTCTTTCAGCTGACGTCACTACTTTCTCTTGTAGATGTACAACACAGACTCCGGGGAGCGTGGAATTAGTATTCTTCATCACATCGAATTTCCGATGAGAACAGTCAGTCACAATGCAACAAATAGATCCACGAGTTCCACGGCGACGCTTGAGAAAGTAGATCGCCCTATATAACTCATTAGCATCCACAACTCGGTGGTTCTCGTTTGCATCGTAGGCACGCAGCATTTTCACGCGATGTTCCCGCGACGAACACCTGATTGTCAGGCATACTCAAGGTACTCATTTCAAGGCAGGTGCCCCGAGACTCAGTTCTTGACCACCGATGCCGCAGGTGACACTGAAATCCGGGTTAAACTACGGTCGAGTTAACTCATATGGCAATCCATACAGTACCTCGCAAACCTTATCCAAGAGGTCATTTGCGGTAACGGAGCCTCGCTAACCTCAACGACTTGGTCCGTGTCGCTCATTACTGTAGGTTCCAGACTTGAATTGCGAAGGATCGCGTTGACTTTGGCTAGTTCCCCGCATGGCGTACTTGAACAGTAACATAACGGTGGGTACTTCGGAGCATACTGGTCCCCCTCGTGGGTTCGAAACCGTCCCCATCCCGTTTCACCGACCTGACCCTCACATTCAGAGAGGGACGCCCGATGGGAGCGAGATATTTACGATAACAGCTTCCCCCACATACACGAATGCAACTCTGGACGCCGCTCGCGAAGCCTAGGGTTGTCATACCGCTCAAAAAACCAGTCGTCTACACCACCAGACATTGAGTCACACGTCCGATACTGATCGTAAATAGCAAATATATGCGAAGAGACATCAGATACATCAGTACGAGGGAACCATACAACGATACAAACATGACATGGACTAGACACCGATATGTACGTACAGAATCCGCTGATCGAGCGGAACACTACCCGCCAATGACTTCATCGTCCTCTGCAGTGCCAACGCCGCTCGAGTGTGATCCAGCCGACCACATCCGTCCAACAAATTCTCGTAAAACTTGGACGTAATCTCGTTCGTATGTGCGTCGTCCACCGCCCACATCGTCCCAATCACAGACCGGAACCCTGCAAACTGCATCGCCGACGCCAAATGGATTACCTCGTCTGGACCTTCCTTGTATCCAACCGTGGTGTGACACGCAGAGAGGTAGGCAAACTCCGTGTGTTCCAACTGGCATCCCATAATGCGTTCGATCGTAAACGGACCATCGTGGAGGGCGAACGCAGATTCAAACGGGTTTTCCTCGTTTGCGACACCGTGACAAGCAAAGTGAACCCATTCGTTCTTCTTCAGCTCATCCGAGACCCTAGATACACTCGATTCCGAACCTTCAAGGCGCGTGAGCGTGGCGAGACCTTGCATATACTCAGCGACGATGCCCAGTTCACTGCCAACAGAAAGGAGTTTACTGTGGCCATTGCCGGTGGCTTGACCTACGGTGAGAAAGCGAGTCTCGTGTATCGAGGACTTCGCCAATAGGACATTCCGCCTAGCACGAATAAGGGCGGTGAGAGTGGGAGTATAGGAAGAGATGTACAAATGAGAGAGATTTGGTTGGCCCCGCCGATACGGACCGGCAGCGTGCAATGGTAGAAGAGAGAACTCGGCAGTTGGGCACCACCAGATGCGTGAGCGACGTGGAACTGTCGTCTGTAGGAAGTCTACGATTGGGGACACAACTTCATCCCAGAGGTCACGCAGGAAGCGACCAAGATCATTCTTCACGTCCATTATTTTGGCACGCAATGTCAAAGATCGAAGCTCCGACGACAGGTCCTGAACACGGGATTTCATGATTTTCAATGGGATATGAACCGGGTCTCTGTCGGAAAAGACAATGAGCGCATCGCACGTATACTGGCTGGCATTGACGATAATCACAGGTCCCCCAGTAGCAGCATGCTGGAGCTCTGAGAAGGAAGAGGGGAGAAGGAATCTAGAGAGACCGGGTAATGTGCGAATTTGAGTGATTGCAGATTGCAGATCAACATAAAGACTGCACAGCTTGTTGTGCTGATCTGGACCCTGTGAATGAATTGTATCGTGTATCTCTGATGAGAGCCGAGTAAACTGGTTTGCAAGGGACTGTCCTTCCTCGCCCGACACGATGACGTCTTGAAGAGGGGAACGGAGACGAGCAATCTAGTTCCAGAATACACCGCGACCTTGCTCGAGAAGCTCGACCGCCTCTTTAACACGTTGATTGCGGAGACACGCGGAAAAGGCATTAATTGCGAGGGATGAAGCGAGGTCTTTGAAGCTCTGAAGGCGATTGGGTAGGGATGGTATAATGGAGAGATGTTGGACGAGTAGTCGAAGGGATGTTTCGTACGCGAGAAGGGCTGTGGAATGGCGGAAATCTTCAGCATCTGTGATCCATTGCTTGGCTGCAGAAAGATCGTCTGGTGAGAGGCTTTGAGAGATATTTGACAACCCGGTGTAGAAACTGAACAGATCCTCTCCATCCTTCAATTCGGTCGACTGGGTGAAGCGAACACGGAGACAACATGCAAGTTGGAGCAATGACATCGATCGACCCGGGTGCCCTGACGGGCAAAGACCGAGGGCTTGTGTCGCGAGCATCATGGCCTCATCGAGGTCCGACATATCTTCAAGCCGGTTGTAACGAGTGCAGAGGACATTGTTCAACGATGTTGATCGATGCGGGTGACCTGACGGGAAAAGGTCTAGGGCTTGTCTCGTTGAGGTCCGTCATGTCTCCCAGCTGGTTGTAAAACGTGCAGAGATAGAGTGCGACATTGTTTAACGACGTTGATCGTTCCGGGTGCCCTGATGGACTAAGGTCGAGGGCTTGTCTCGTGAAGATGATAGCCTCATTGAGGTCCGTCATATCTCCAAGCCGGTTGTAACGAGTGGAGAGATAGGTTGCGACATTGCTCAACGACGTTGATCGATTCGGGTGCCTTGAAGGGCAAAGATCTAGGGCTTGTCTTCCGAGGATGATGGCCTCGTTGAGGTCCGTCATGTCTCCAAGCCGGTCATGACGAGTACAGAGATAGTTTGTGACATTGATTAGCGACGGTAATCGATGCGGATGCCCTGACGGGCGAAGGTCGAGAGCTTGTCTCCCGAGGATGATGGCCTCATTAATGTCCGTCATATCTCCCAGCTGCTGGTAACGAGTGGAGAGATAGGTTGAGACATTGTTCAACGACGTTGATCGATCCGGGTGCCCTGACGGGCGAAGGTCGAGCGCTTGTCTGCCGAGGATGATGGCCTCATTGAGGTCCGTCATATCTCCAAGCCAGTTGTAACGATGGGAGAGATAGGTTGCGACATTGTTCAACGACGTTGATCGATTTGGGTGCCCTTCTGGGCAAAGCTTCAGTGCCTCTCTGCCATAGATGACTGCTTCCTCAATGTCCGCTACCGCTCCCAAATGGTTGTGACGAACGTGGAGATGAATAGCAAGCTGAGTTATTGACCTCCATCGCTCGTTGTGACCGGGTGGGCAACAATCCAGTGCTTGGCGACCAAGGACGATTGCCTCGCTAATGTGGTCCGTCCCGTCCCCTTGCACGAACTTGGCTAACGTCGACTCCGCTCGTGCAAGTATCTGATCGACTGAAACAGTCGCCTCTCCGATCGAGTCCCTCCGGCCCTTCTCGTGCTCGGTGTAAGGAGGCTCGGACCCCTTTTTGACTGACGTGAATGTTATTTCACTGAGACTTGTCTCGCAAACAAAACGGTGAAATAAGCACCTTGTGATTTCATCTTGTTTCACTGAGGGTTTGGACGGTGAGGGGAAGGGCACTGGACGGCGGAAAGAAGAAAGTGAGGACTTTGTGTTTCGTTTGCACAGCAATGAGTACATACCTGTTCGCATAGCCCGAGGTGAAACCTGGTAAGGAAGGTTCGTCCAAGGCGACCGACCTCCGCCTCTTCCCCATATACGGATTCAGCAACCGCTATCGCGTGATCCTCATCTTCAAAAACGCTCCAACGACTTCCACCTCGTCATACAGCTTCGGAGTCTCCGACGTCTTCTTTGAATGACTACACTTGAGCGTGCGACGGGTGCAGGTACGAAGCTGAAAACGAGGGTGAGGAGACGGTGTCGATGGAGGTTATGATGAGTTCCACGAGCGAGACGATGAATTTTGGGGCGACCTGTGATGGTGTCGGAAAGTCGTCAGCGTCGACAACAAAGGAGAGAAGAGATACGCACAACAGGTGGTCCCGCGATCAAAGTAAGATATATTGATCGAGCGTGTCACAGCGTATCTGAACCCTGACGATCTCCTCTGGCGCCGAATGCGCAATCCGCAACCACTTTTGCAGACATTCCAGCACTCGTTTTCTATCCTGGTGTGGTACTACTGACAACCCGTCAGTCACGATCGACAGCGCAGACCGATACTCACCGCCTTGGCACCCTCCCCATTCTCCTTATCCTTGGCACCCTCCTTCCCTTCCCCTCCCCCTTCCTCCCCCCTCTCCTTCCACCTCCACAGCCGCCTCCTGCCACCACAAATGACTCGCAGCACGCACCGCCGTCGCCTGATGCGGCTTCTTCAACAATTTGGCCCCATGCAACGCCGCCTTGGTGATCAACGTGTCATACTGATCGCAGCCGGTTGCACTCGCCTCTCTGAAATGGAGTCTTCGAACCCAGAGCCGCATTCAGAGGCGATTTGTGCAGCGAGCGGGAATAGACGGAGGGCAAGCGAGGGAGAGTCGACTTGTGTCGCGAGGATGGAGGTTCCAGATCTTGAAGCTCAGCTGGGAGAGACCGCGACGAGGATGCGGAGTTTGCGATGTTCCATCTCGCGTTTCTCGCGGTCGCGCGAGTGACTTGGTGCTAGAGACGAACTCAGAGTTTCCAGGAAATTAATGAGTACGAACGTCTTGGAGGAACCCTTGTGGACTAGGCTGGGTTAGCAAACGGATGACACGACGCGGCGAGGGCCTACCCGGACTCGGTCCTGACGGACAGGTGCCGGTGATCCCTGGTCTGACCGTGTCATAGAAAGAGTCCGCTTATGGGATTCAATACGCCTCTGTTCTTTGCCATCATGATTTCCTTGATTGGCGCGTCAGTGATAGACATCATGTACACGGGCTCATGGCTTTACCATCACCATTCCCACCGTCGCTTCCCAGACATGGATATCGAGACTCTCACTATCCAACTACAGTCCATGTCGCGTGCATCGTGCCCTCAACGCTTCATCCTTCTCAATATCAGCAACGCTTGCAATTCGTTAGCTCGGTCTCCGATGTACAATCGGATGCTTCCATTTTCTCCCATTCAGGATCTGTATTCGACGGTGAACGCACGTCGGCGATCTCTCTCAGGCTTCCATCTGTCCGCCAGACGTTCAGGTGCAACTCTCAGACTCTAGACTTAGCCATCTTAAACACTCACACGAGTCGACCATGCTATATGCGATCACACTCCTTTCTCTCTTCACAGCGGTCCGACTCAACCTCCTTGGCCCCAGTCGCTGCATTCATTCCGTCCGTGCTGAGCGTGCGCGTGACGATGTATCACATCTCTTTATAATTGAGGTCCTCGTCAGGGAAATGGTGGGTAAATTCGTGGACTTGGGGAAATCTGGCCTTCCTGTCTTCTCGGTCAAAGCGATGATGGTAACGAAGACGACGAGACACTCGATGCGATCCCTGAAGGGACGGTCCTGCCCTTCCTGATGCTTTCCTGGTGGGTCTTGCATGTGGGCTGGAAAGGCCTGGCTGCGAGAGTGAGCAGCAGTATCGAGAGTGTGTTTGACAACTATTTTAATTCTGCTTTTTTTACGTCTATGCGTCCTGCACTTAGGGTATGCTCGCTCATGGGATTATATGTGTTTCGCTTTATCTTGTCCACGACCGTCTTTTCTTATCAAATTTGTTTACTTGCAATTTGTGATAAACGGAGACACGGCACACAATTTGCAACTGGGAGGGACTGTTCCTCTCAAGTTCAGCTCGCACGACGAGATGACGTCCGATCGACGTGACAACGCTGGGCCGGCTCCCGCGGAAATCCAGAGTGTGGGGGCTTGCCATATTGTCACCAGTGGTCAGGCACTTCGCATGCGATGGTGCCAGCAGTGCTTGTCGGGCTCGTTTGATGGTCCTACGGGGAGTTTTTGATTCTAACGCAATCCTTTCTTTAGAAACCTTCAATTGATCTCATGACAACATCCCATAAAATACAGGTATTTGTGTGCCTTGCCGCTGACTGGCTGGGGCACGAACGGCGCTAGGTTTCCGCCTTCTCTGTCGTTTCGCGCAAAGCTACCTGGATGCCCCAACGAGGATCACCGCATGAGAACAAGAAAGTGGTGGGTATTCAAAAGGACGTTTTGTCTTTTCTCAGAATCCTTGCCATGGCATTCCGATCCGTCATATCGAAATTTAATATTTCAAGGCATCTTGCCGCGCCATTCATAGATTGATTTTCTGGATCTTCCAGTGGTACGCATAAAGCCAGCATGATGCATCACATCCATCAAATTGGTTTTACGTGACGCTCCTCCTAGATCGCCCCTGGTCGATGAATCGATGACCCCCTGGCCTTCCCTGACTTTGTCAATCGCTCATCGATAGGCAACTCTCACACATACCCTCCTCCGAGCCGATCGATCTTACCAAATCGCTACCACTGGAGAGGGACGTACAGGATGGCGCCCTGTTCCTTTATGTTACTTCCATGCCCACACTCCCTTGCCCTACCAACTCCCTCCGACCCTGTGATGTGCTAGGAGTTGAGTTTACCAAGATAGCCCTGTATAGGGCGGCAGGGAGGGCGGCCAAGCTCCCAGTTTCACTTATTTCATTTTCGAGATTCCTGAAATTCCGCATATGCTCACACACCCTGGCGTCTGTCCGTGTGCCTACCGGTGTTCGCGGACGAGCTTCAGGTCGGGTTCTGTAACGTAAGCACGGCAGCGAGACAGATCATGAGGTTTTCGGCAGTTTTGCGAGTTGTTGGCATCGGCAGAAAAAAGCCTCTTATGCCTTTTGACGTTGGTTTTATAAACCTCACTGAAGCGTATCGGCCCGAGGCGGACACCCGGCAGGTCCCGTGAAAGGGTAGCGCCCGGCGCCCGCGATGAAGGTCTTACGCCTCTGGGTCGGGCTTAGCGCTCCTTGGACATTCAGCAGGACCTAGATAGCAAGAAAGGTCCGCACCGGGGGAGACTGTTGCTAAACGCACAGTATATTCTCCCCTTCTTTCTCCCCTACCAACCATCTAAAATTATGCCCAAGGTAGACCTAACACCGTATATCATCTGGGGATTAATCCGCTTCCTGACCCAATAATGCTGTTAATGACTGCGGTGTGGGTAGAAATGGGGCTTTATCACAAGTGAAAGCCCGCAGAAACTCAAAGGGTGTGATCGAGAATGCGAAGGCGTACAAGAAAACAAGGAGCGGAGTGGCAGCACGACCAGAGGTGAAGAGATCCCGAAAAAAGACCATCGGAACGTGACGTTGAGCGCACCCTGTCGACGCGTCTGGCCTCGTCATACCGCCTCCTCTTTCCCCTCGAATCGGAACGGGCTCTGAGCCCGAGCGGGATAATTCTCGCGGCCACCCACGGCAATCGTGATATACGACGGCGAGCTTTGGTCGAAATCATCGTCGACCTTGCTCTCGGTCAATTTGCTCACGTGGACCTGCAGCGCCCGCCTTCGCTCCGCGCTATCAATTTTCTGCGAGGTCGTATATCCGAGCGGTATGCTGCTCGCCGTGAACGATGACCGCGTAGAACGCGATGGAGATGATGGGCGGGACCTGGCAGCAAGCGATAACATGTCAGCGGGACTCGTCACATATAGCCAGAGAGGACACGACAATTGACCATGTCTAGAATCACGTATTGACCATCGGTTTTACTTACGAAGCAGACAAGCCCGACGAAAACAACCAAGGAGTAAATCATACCCGCGTCCAGGATGATGCGTAGAATGGGTCGCAAATGGGACTGTCTGTGGACACGCAGACTTTGGGATTTGCGGTCGATATACCAGATGCGGATAGCAGGACTGGTATTCAGGGGCAGGTGAAAAAAGTTCAGGGACCGCGAGTAGCCATTAGCCAACTTGTTGGTACTGGATTGAGCCTCAGTGACTCAGCGCCTTTCCGGTGGCGATGACCCTGCGCACTTGAGCCGCGCGTCTGGGACCAGGTTAGCTGGTTGCCAGATCCGGGCCATATTATCATTTATGTGGCCTGTCAAAAAAAAAAAGGAAAAAAGTTCAGAATTCTTCCGCGGGATTCGCCGAAGGGTACGTACAAATGGTGAATAGACGGAATCATGACAAACTTGAATTGCCATACGGCATAACAGCGGTAAATCCAGATGGTGCAATTCAAACCGTCCAAAACTTATCGCCTCGGCAGAAATGAGGCTTACCACAACGCCGCATCTCCAATCAGCGTCTGTGCGACGTACGCGAATGTCTTGGCCACAAGCGTCCATGGCGAAGGGTCCGCGGAGAACGCCAGGGTCCCCCAGGATACCAGATATCCCGCCAAAATATCAAACCACACATGACCCTTACGATGTGGATCACGAGATATCGATGGTGTATGCGCACAAGTTCAAGTCAACCTCTGCCCGATATTTGTCCGGGGATAAACGTAATGAACGCGCACCGTTGTACTAAGCAACAACAACGCACATGCTATCGTGACCATTGTATAGTTCACATGACTAGTGGTCCGCTGAACGAACAGGACCATATGATTCCTTCGAACATCAAGAGTGAGAAACCTGATGTCAAAATGGTTCAACAATACGCCATGCTTGTGATCGATCGATTAGCCTTGCCATAGAGAAGAGATTCTAACAACACTTATAGCAGCTCTGATTGGTCCAAAGGTATACCGCCGTTCGCCATTTTGAAGGAGTGTGCAGAAAAGACGACCGGGAACGAGAGGACCGCGAATGAGGGAGAGATGGGGAAGGAAAGAGGTGGCCGAAGAAAGGCGAGGAAAGGCGAGGGAGCGCAGTACCCGTTCAAACATATGCGCTCCTCCGCTTTTGTATCCACGTTGAACGACCCATGGTGGCAAAGTGGCAATATGCTGAGCAAGGAATCGAAAAGATGTTTCGCATGCGTGGAGCGTTGAGGAATGTTTGAAATCTTCGGCTATGTCGTCGCGGGATGAGAGACCTCGCGGAATGCATGCCAATTCAGGGGCCTGCAGTTAACGGAAGGCCGGAAGTCCCGTCCATGGTGATAGGGGGTTCAATGAATGCGGTTGAGGAGTTGTTTACAAGTCGTTTACGTAATTACATAAAAGCGCTCACTCGCCAAGTGCTTTCATTTCATTTGGCCCGCCACCAATATGCGTCGCTACTTTTTCTCATACTCGCCATCCTATGTCTCTTCATAGATTGCTTGGTCCCATTTGACGCCAACTCAGGTGCATATGCTACTGTTCTACGCCGCCTTGCGTATTGAAGCTGCTGCCCAATATCTGGTCAAATTAAACATCGAAGATTGGCCTGCTGAGTGGCATGATTTTTTCAGAGGGGATGCGGTGGGCACGCTGTTAGCATTTCCAACCAAACATGCTGGAGCCTCACGCCTATTCCAATAGAAATTTCTATCTGAGTGTCAGCAGGCGTATCTTACCCGCCAAACTGTTCCCCTCCCATTCCCGCTCTGCTTCCCTCAGATACTGCAGCATTCGGCGCCAAACTCCCATCTCCAGGCCGCTCTAGCGACGCTATCCCCCCACGACTTCCGCTTGCATTTAAGCATTTCGGAGCTTCTTCCGCGTTGGGATATCCAGCAGGCAAGCCACTGCACGCCCTGGTGGAGGGTGAAGGAGGGCGATATCATGGGAGTTGAAACGTATTCCCAGGTGGGGGAGACTCCCTGCTCTGTGATCCACCAATGGCATGTCAATTAGCCGCCGAGGTATCACCCGAGCATCGACACGTACATGGAGTGGGCCGAAACGTACTTCCAGGTGGGAACAATTCCCCGCCATTCAGATCAGGGTGCTCACGCGAAACAGCATTTATGGCCCGAAGATCACTCGCCCTTTCACGAACCCCGCCATTACGAATTGGACCGAGAGGAAGAACGTATTCTGGATCGACTGACAACAGACCTCGAGCAGTTGGAAAAGCTGCAGCTGGATGTCGCCCATTGTAAGAGACGAAGGTCGGAGCTACGATCATTATTGGTCAAGGGCAGTAGTGATATGTAAAAAATCCGTTATAGAAACATAACAGGCGCGCGATTACCAGTCAAATGCAAAGCACTCGAGAATGCCACCTGCACCCGCAGCGCGTGCAGCTCCGAGCGAGGGTGGAGGCCGATACCATCGTTTGAGAATCAACGGCAGCTCTTTGCTGACCATGACAGCAGTCTGTTCATAGTTGATCTTCATATTTTCCGCGCATGATTGGTCCCCCCAGCTCAGCAAGTCGAGAAAGAGAGCGAGAATCAAGACCCAGGCTGTCCATATAGGCGAGGACAGACAGCACCTTACTACAGGCAGCACCGGGGACAAGGTTCCCCCTTAGTCGACGAGTGCATGCTTGTTGAATCGGCGGGTTCTTTGAGGATGCCGGAGACACCGAGATTGTTCAACCGACTTGGCTTGTCTGCATGACCGTGGGGTGTCAGATGGACAGCCTCCTGACTCATCGAGATTGACCTATTCAGATCCGCGACGTCCCCGAGACGCTCAAAGCGAAGATATAATGAGCTCCCGAGGTTGTTCGACTGAACTGGCTTGTCTGGATGGCCATCGGGTGTCAGACAGACGGCCTCCTCTCTCATCGAGATGGACCTGTTGAGATTTGCGAGGTCCCCGAGACGCTCAAAGCGATGAAATGATGAGTTGCCGAGGTTTTTTAATTGACCTGGTTTCCGCGGATGGCCTGGACCTGTTTAGATCCGCGAGGCCCCTGAGACGCTCAAAGCGACGAAATATACCATATCATTATGGAAGTCAATGGAAGGACCATACAAACATCCGACAAACCCGTATCGACAGCGAAGGACGCCGTAGAATGGGATGAAGAAATCCTCTTGTGCGTCATCCTTGGCCGAATCTCTGCTCCTTTCATTCAATAACTGCCAAAGGCCATCAAATCAATCATCTGCTACTATGTATTTCGTTCAGTGTCTACAAATCGTTCGAGCTGGGACCGAGGCTAGGAAACCGAGCATTGCCCCGTCGATTTAAGAGAACCGTAGGAAAAGTGCTCCAGAATGAACGCCTTCGGTGTGAGCAACTCCTTTCTCTCCCACGCACTCTTTGACTTTTCCTGATAGTTGCCGACTCTACAGCGCAGAAGGATGATACGTTACCGTCGTGTTCGTCCCTTCGCATCATCACGGAGCGACGCATTTGCAGCAAGAATGAATCCTGCCCCAAACTCAACGTAAGCAAATGGTTCATGGCGTTGCGGTAGTCATTTTCTGAACTGCTGGTTACAGCTGCCGGAGTCACTCGAAATGAACGCGCTGGAACAGCTCACTGACAAGGGACATCGTGCTCTCCTGCGTTATCGCCAGCGGCAGGACCAGATGGATCTAGACACAGCCGTACAGACTTTCCAGCCTGTTGAGGAGATTTGCCCGGTAGATGACCTTAATCGCTCAGCCGTTCTGTTCAATTTGGCCAATGCCATGTTCATCGACTTCCGCTCCCACCATCGGTACCTCGACCTGGATGTGTCAATCGGATTGCATCGGGATGCTCTACGACTTCGGAGCACAAATCATCCGGATCATTGCGCAACGGCACAGGGGCTTGGTCTTGCGCGCTTCCGCCGGTGAGGGTCCGAGTTCGACGGAGAAGAAGCAAAGCATTTACGTGCCAGAGTGACGGAGGTCTCGGCGGCTGAAAGTAATACGGCCAAGGCTCCAGTATGGATGGAGGCAGGAGACGGCGGGTCGTCACCGGCAGAGCAAGCAAATGGCGGCAATTCCATACCGAGGGCGCGGGACCGGCTACAAAACGTGTCGTGCCGGAATCCCGACCGACCTACGCTCATCTTTGGCCTAGGGAAGCTGTTATCTCACTGGTTTGCACGCAATGGCGTGCTTGCTGATACACGCGAGGCAATTCGGATGCTTGAGTCTGCCGTGGATCTTTCCTGATCATCCTAACGCGGTCATTCCGTCCCCGCTGGACATCCTCGGGAGCTCGTTATTTCGTCTCTTTGAGCGCCTTGGGGACCTCGCGGATCCAGATAGGTCGATCTCAGTGTTCGAGGAGGCTGTCTGTCTGTACCCGCACCCGCACCCGCGACAAAGGGCCCGCGCGGTGAGCTTACCCGCGGTGCGGCACGGACGACGACGACGTGACGAAGAGTCGAAGACGACCAGAATCAACGGCGCAGCGACGACAACTGCAACTCGCGGCAGGATGACGCGTCACGGCACGACGCGACGACGATGACGCTGCGCCATGCTCACGGGCAGCGGATTGAACGCGGGTCGGCGCGGCGGCCTCACACCGTCGAGGAGAAATGCATAGCGCGTTCAAGCGACATGGTTCCCGCGAGGGCGTAATTCAAGTTCAATTCAGTTGTTATCCGTTCGGGATGTCACTTTTTTAAAGGGTCGCTTATCAAAACTGAAAGTATCCAAACGCTTGAAAGCGGGAGGCCTCAATCACCGAAACGAACGCGATGACGTCAGCAGCAACAAGCATCATGCCGAAATGCGTGGGCTAGGTCGGATGGAAATGGAACATATTTGGAAGGCGGCCCAGGCGGATGATGACCTCGGTATGATCGCCGCGCTTCAACTTTGGCCGTCCGCATACAACAGCCCCTCGGCTATCGTTAATTGATCTAGCCCATACCGCGCGGAAAAGAAAAGAATGGACGAGCCGGTTTCTTACCGCGGGTCGTTACCGGGAGGTCCATTAATATTTACCAAGGTTGCGGATGGAGTTATTCCACTCTCCAGGCACCGTGGTTGCATTTTCGGGGCGGCTGTTCCTTCACGGGGTGCCCAAAGCTGGGGGTGATAGGGCCAGTATCTCCCGGTACATGCGCGACAACGCGCCCAATGCAGTCGATGTACCGCGCTGTAATTATGCCCATATCCGCGACATCCGTCGGACGGAGGTTAGACCAACTGTAGCCGGGGTTTCGTAGGCAAACGTTTCCCCGCATGTTATACCTTATGATCCGCGCTCTGTCTGCTCCGGCTACCTTTCAACGGGCGGTTGCGACCGCGAAACATCTTGTCATCCCTTTTCAGTTATATTGCCGCGTGAGTTTTACGCGGACCTCACAGAATCCACCTTGGCCTCGCACCAGACGACGAAGGTCGCGGGGTCCGCTAATGCCGACATCTATCAGGATGCAATGGGCGCGGAAGATCAATTCAAACATTTACACCTGACGTTCTAATTACACATCCTGGAGAATGGTTCCCCTGCCCAACAATGAGAGGAGCTCCGCCCGCCGCGACCAACAGTGTCGGGCATTGTGCTCCAGGCGCTCCAGTTCCGCCATGTCTTCTGCCAGGTTCCCCAAGACCCTCTCCTCATCTTCGTCCAATTTAGCGTGGCGGTTTTCGTCTAAAGGGGATTTTTCTTCGGGCCAGAGGCCCTGCGTTCCATTCAGATACCACTCTCCTTTTTAAGAAGGGTTTCACGCCTACCTGAAAATAGGCCCGTGCCCAATCTCTCATCTTCACTTGGTCCTCCGCGACGAGCACTTGATCTGGGCGTGTTGGTTCTGAGATCCACCATGCGCCTTCCATGCGGTCCTTCAGCCCATCGTCCCAGTTTGGCAGGAATGACCGGATATGGGAGGACATCTTGAAGACACGGGGGTTCAACTTGAGCAAACCTTTCTGCAGTTTCTCTGGATTCCCGAGGGAGTCAAGGTGGATCGCTTGGCAGGCAGGCAAAGGCAGCGGAGTGGTGACCCGCGTGGCATACATCATGTGGCCACGATCCGCCCATTCCTTCCAGGAAGGAAGATTGGCGGATGATTCTGAGCAGAAATGAAATTAACTCACACACTCTAGATTGAACTTTTCAAACCATTTCGCCGGCCATTTTGCTGGATCCAACGATATCAGGTGTCGAGCAGCCGCCTCAACCCGACAGTTGGAGTAGAAAATCATTTGTTGGACCGTAGTCTGGCTCAATGAGCTGGCGGCAATGGCGGTTAAGTCGAGAGGCATGGCGATGGTGGGATAGAGAAGGGGAACATTCAACCCCAACTGAGTTTTATTCATACATCTGGTGGAACATGGGGCAAAGCGGCTTATGATATATTGGGAACACAATGGCGTTTGAATTTCAACATACGCATCAAATACAACAATCACCCTTCGCCCTTGCTGGCCCCATCCGCATCCATATCGCCTGCCGTGGTTCAAAGCGCACATTCCCACGGCTCCACCTCTCGCCAAGCCATTGCGGAAATCTGCAGTGATGTTCGCGCATGTGGACCCGCAACTCCGACGCGATCTGTATTATATAATCTCCGGCTATGCCAAGTTGCAGAGCGTACTATATACTAATACGAGTGTATATGGCACCAAGAAGTCGGTCGTCATGATGTGATGAGCGAGCCATAATTTACGTAAAGCACTGAAGAGAGCTGAAACCGACGAGGAAAAGTCCAAACCAACATTCAAATCACCGATCACGACCTCTCCCACTCACGGCCGCCCTCCCGCTCTCCACCACCGCGTCCAACTGCGCACTGCGCTTTTGAGCGATGTCGTTCTGCCGCTCAAGACTCCGAAAAAGAACGCCGACGACGTGCACGCCATGATCAAAAAGAGATCACAACCAAAGCACGCGCACTCACTTTATTTGATTCTCCAGCTCCAAAACACGTTCCTTGCTCCCCTGCCTTTCTCGCTTAATACTTCTCCGCGACTCGTACTCCTTCACACGCGCCTCCCATTTCGTGTCCGCCGCCGTCGTCTTTTGGTTCATTCTCGAGATCTTCCCCTCATGTTGAAGCAGCTGGTTGTTCGCCACCACCAACCGCTTCTCTGCGTTCACCGCGCGTGAAAGGAGCGTCCGGATCTCCTGCGTGTCGCCCTGCACTGGGCATCTCGACGTCTGCAGGCAGGCTTGGTCAAAGGGAAAGAGTTACAAAAAAAGAACGTACGGGAGTCTTGTCTACGCCAAGGATCTTGTCCATGTACTGATATATCGTGAGCAACAACGTGTTGCGCTCAGTAAGTTGGTCAAGACGGTACTGGCTCTTACTGCCCAACAGCGACTTTTGATCCTTTGCCAACCTAGCCTCGAGCTCGTGAACTTTCGCCCGCAAGATAGACACCTCGGACTCTGCCGTCTTCAAGCCCAACTGGGTGGTGTCAAACTTCTCAGAGAGGTGAAGTCGGGCTTGGGTCTGATTCCCGAGTCGCGTGGTCAGATCGCGCGCTTCATCGCGCAGCTTGTCGATCGTGAGATCACGCTCGCGAGTGTTTCCCTCGCGAGCCGCAATGTCTTCGCGTGCGCGTGCAAGTGCGTCCTCAAGGGTTTGGATATCGCGCTTCAAACGATCTACCTCGAGTTGAAGGGAGAACTCGGCTGTTGTGTGCGAATCGCCAAGCTTCTTCGACTCCTCCTCTTTCGACTTGAGTGCGTCCTGCAGGGCCGCGATGTCGGCCCTGTAAATCCCGTCACTTTATCAGCACACAAGGGCCACGAGAACTACGGAAAGGAATGAGAGGAAAGGAAAGGGGACGAATAAACACGAAACACAGATCAGCAGGTTCGAGGAGCTGCCGGGGAGGTCTTTGCCCGCTTGTTGTGCAATGGGTACCAGGAGAACACTTACTATAGTGTGGTTGATAAATGTCGAGACAACCTGCAATCGTGGGGATGGGTCGGTGTCAGTGTGAGGAGGAACAAACCATGAAATGTAGAACGGGTTATGGAGTGTTGGTAAAGAGAAGGCGACTTACAGCATCTTTGAGACCGGCGCGGGTAGGTAGCCTTGGGTAGCCTAAGGAGGGCGGTAAGACGTGTGCTCTTGGAGCGCCCGTCGCCTTCTTCGGCATGCTGCCCGACTGGGACTGCGAGTGCGCTAACGAGGTACTGGCCTGCGAAATGGACCGCAGCCTGATGGAGGCGGCGGCGGCATGGTAGAGGAGTTGCTGCCGGCGTAACTCTTCCGAGTCGGAAGAGTTAGCCGATATGCAAATCCAGAGCCGTCGAGGAACGCCGTCGCAGCAGTTGGTATTCAAAGGGCATGTCGAATTTGCCCACTTGGGCCTTGAGGGCGGGCGCGGTCACGAGAGACATCGCAGGTTGAGGGTGAGGCTTGAGCCGTAGAAGTAAGGAATGGGCGGGGGCTCGTTGTGATGAAAGTTCCGTTGGACAGACGCCATTGCGGGAACTTGAAGGACTCACCCGGCGATGAGAGGTGGTTGGGGCGGCGCACTAGCAGTACCTTGTGGAACTCTGGAAAGACGCTGCTTCTGCATAGATACCCTGCAGAAGGGTGACCAGGTGAAGAGGGACTCAGCTAGAAAGAAAACTAACGCTTAAGTTCTGCCTCGGGAAACAGGTGCCCGAACGGCATTACTGCTTGGGCGATGTCGTAACTGTTGATCCGTCAGGTTCACCGGAGATCGAGGCGCGTGTTACCCGATTGGCGCAAAGAGGACTAGAATTGAGAAGAAATTAAATACAAGGATCAATAAACAAGGTTAACAGCGCCTAGAATTGAGAAGCGCCAGATGGAGAAGAAAAGAAAGGCGGCAGAATACTGATATGATACCTGACGGCAAAGATGGACTGCGCGGACCACGAGAATCAGGAATTTTCGACCTAATCGCATTAGAAATAGATAGAGTCGCGTTAGGGGCATCTCCGACGGAGACTGGAAACTATATCCCGCGTACTAGAAACATCCAACCCCGGGATCTGTGCCGTTCTACGCGCCGGGTAACCTCACGCTCTCCCATTCCCAAACCCGTTCGCAGCTCATTGCATCGCTTGAGAACTCTCGGCATCGACGTCCATGTCCTCGTCGTCACCATCCCGCATTACCGGGACGTTCAAGAGACGCGCGAGGGGTGAGCTAGACAGCTCCACGCGAATCGACTCCCATACCCGGGCATACCGGGCCAATCGGTCCTGCAACCGGTCCACTGTTTGCTCCAGCCTCCGGAATTCAGCCCTGCTGACAAG
>JBBPPF010000310.1:0-23286 GCA_038091815.1 Leccinum obscurum | reverse complement strand
GTACATGACGTCAACTGGAGGAAGTAAACCCCTTAATGGGACCGTGTGAAATTCTATGCAGGACACGATGAGGAGCCGTGCTCAAATTGGTCTGCTTGGGGCGTTCTCCATCTAGCAATCCTCGTGGCTCAACCGCAACTCGCGCCTGGACTCAAGGAATGCGATCACAAGGTTCGAAATCATATTGTCTGTGGAGAACAAGCAAAAGCGTGCCCTCATCACTCGTGGGTAGTAATTTATGACAGCCTTGTTGGATTATTGTTTAAGTAACAGGAATCTCAGAGGTCGTGTCTGGCTTCCGTCTTGCCTCCGGGCTTCTATGTTCTTGTAGAAATCAGTGAAATACTACCAAAACTTCAGATGGCCACGTCTATGTAGACAAGGACATGGTCGAATGGGACGATAAGATTTTTTTGTGAGTTTCCCCCTCCTTATTTTTGGTACTTGGTTTAGGAAGGTTCAAGCCAGCGGGACCGTCTTCGTTTAAGGTCTACGCATCTTTTGAGCTTGGTCCGAGGCTCGGAAACAATTAATTGGCCAACTAGAGCTTGGCACTGTGGGAGAAGTGCTGGGTCGGAATAATCAGACTCAATGTGAGTTGTACCATCCCCCTTTTATAATTCCTTTCCTGACGTCCCGCCTAGTTGTCTAGTTTCTGTTTTTGAAGCAGAACAACGTTTTTCCGTCGTCACCAAGCGACGAATTTCCGAGGTTAACAAATCCGCAACAAAGACTTAGACTTCAAGTGAGTGATTCGTTGATAGCTTGTGGACGCGTCGTCGTGATATGACGATAGACACCACAGTCGGATGCAATAATCCAGTTGGCGCGCCTCACTGATGCTGGACATCATTCTCTTTCACGTTACCCTCGGTTCGGGAATGCAAGGGACCTTTTTTAAATTCTATTTCCGTCCTATGTGGGGTACATTACCTTATGTAGGACGATCTAGACTAGGTATAGAGGGGCCTTGTGCCTCTCCGGTTCCGCGAATGCCCCCGTCAGGCCAGACGTAGTAAGGCCCCAAACCTATCGTTCCCTCAGACGGTTTGAGAAACGCAAACTGTCTAATCAGCGGATACCAGTTATATGGTCTGGCATGTGTGAAGTACTGTCTGGCGGTATCTGTGGATGACATGTACTCGAATCGCGGATGCGATCTGCAAGGGATCTTGATGAAGCTATCGGTACGTGTCCCCCAGATTACCCCAATGCTCTGCTGTACAATTCATTGCGGACTTTGCTGCATCGTCGGTTCAACGATAACCTAAATCTATGAAGTCCTCGAGGCGATTTCAATGTTACAGAATGCTGTGCAAGTCACACCATCCGAACAAGCCGGTTCAATTGAACAATCTTGGGAGTGCACTCATGACTCTCTTCCAGCGCCTCGGTGCCCTCTAGGACATTAACCCGTCGATTTCGGTCTCGAAACAGGCACGCCGTCTCACTTCCAACTTGGTCATCATTGGCCACTTTCGTTGAATAATCTCGAGATGCCGTTGCTACATCGGTTCGAGCAACTTGGTGGCCTCGCAGACATCAACAAGTCTATTTCTGTGTTGGAGGAACGGTACATTTCACATCTAGCAGCGAACCCGAGGAGCATTTTCGCGGCGGTTTGAGCGTCTTGGTTACTGTGCGGACATCAACAAGTCCGTTTCGTTGTTTGGTGGATGCACTGCGTCTCGCTTCCAATGGTCATTCTGAGCAGCCAGCTTTATTGAAAAACCTTGGGACGTCGTTGCTGAATCGATTTCTGTACCTCGGCAACCTAGAAGACCTCAACAAGTCTAATTTAAAACTCGAAAGGGCAGTGCACGTCACTTCTGACGCCTCAGAGACCTGGTAGCTCAGTTCAACAACCTCGGAAACACGTTAACACGTCGGCTCGGGCGCTTTGGTGACGTTTCGGACATTGACAAGTTCATTTCGATCTTCGAGGGAGCATTGCATCTCACTCCGGCCGGCCATCATAGTAAACCAGTCCGCTTGAGTAACCTTGGAAACCTGCTGATGCCACGGATTTGGCATCTCGATGACGTCAAACCCATAAGTCCGTTTTATGCGGGAGGAGGGGTTTCGTCTCACCCCAGAAGGCCATAGTACCGACAAGTCAACTTGGCTATGTACCCTCGGAGACTTTTTTTTTTTTTTGGCTTTGAACGATTCGGCGATATTGATATTGTAGCAACAGGTCTATCGTGATGAAAGGGAAGCAGTACTACTAACCCCTGATGGACATGCGGACAAGCCGGTTTTCTGGAACAACCACAGGAGCTCGCTTATGGCTCGCTTCAAGCGTCTCTTTGACCTCACTCCTGGCAGATGCTGGCCAACCAGCTCGGATAAACAACCTTGGGGGGAAATCGTTATTGGAACGCTTCGAGCACCTCGGTTGCCGTACATCTCACCCCCGATGGTCATCCTGACTCCTGAGAGACTAGGTTGGTTAAACAGTCTTGGAAACTCATTGCATCAATACGTTGTCGTTTCAAATGCCTTGGTGACCTCGCGGACCTCAACGCCGAATCCAACTCTTGATCGCCATCCGGACAAGCCAACGTCGGCTAAAAGTCATCTCCCTATCTTTGATTGCTATATGTATTCCATGTATCTCTTTTTTTTTTTTTTTTTTTAGTCAATTTTTGTCCCGTGTGGAGTAGATATACTCTATGAGGACAGTCTAACTAAGCGTAGGGCTCCCGCCCTCTACAACTCCATCTGAGCGAATGCCCCGAGGTGGGCATGACCCACTCGGTCCGCCGTTCCCGCCGGCCGTTTTAGACGCTCCAGATTTCCGTCGCAGTGCTCTTTGGGTTCGAGACGTGCGAGTGTCGGTACTGTTCGATTTATGTAGGTGACAAGTACTGTGGCCCGAGGGCCTGTCGTACGTGTGGGAATAATGGAGTGTAGTGCATAGAAAGAGAGGCGTCGAGGTTGGGTTTGATGGACGGACGCGTGTCGACGGCAAGTTGTCGGTTTTGCGGTGGCGTGGTCCCACGTGCGCATGATGCGGTCTTCTTCATCGAGTCTCACCCCTTCCTCTGTTCCTCTCTCTCGCTGCTCTGCCATCCAGGCCTGCTGCTCCCGCGTAGACATGTGAGGTGAAAGTATCTGAGCGTGTTCGCGTGCGATGTGTGCGCTAGCGTGCGAGTGTCATTCCTGGCTTTTTAGGTTTAATAATTACTTCACCGAATGTGGTCTTTAGGCGGCCCGATGCTTCGATGAAGCGCATCAAGGCGTTGACGGCCTTCTCATCCGTGAGCAATGTGTGTATCTCCCCAGCCTCTCTACCTAGTTTGTTCCGGAGTGTTTGCCTTTCACGAGCGTATTGTGGACAGTCTAGTAGGTAGTGCTTGATGGTTTCCGGCTCGGTGGGGCAGTGTGGACACTCGGGAGCGTCGGCCCTTTTAATGCGGTTGAGGTGCGCGTTCAGCGCTATATGACCTGTGCGTAATCCCGTTAGTAGGGACGCTTGCTTCTTAGATAGTGGGGATATGAGTTTAATGAAAGCGTTAGACGGTTTTTCCATGTCAAATCGACGCATGCGCTGGTAGCGGGCCGATTTACTCCAGTCCAGCGTCCATCTCCGTTTGGACGTCTCCCTATATGATTGCTTTAGGGCGGTGATGCTGTTGGGTAGGCGATCAGTGCGTATGTATTTCGGTAGATCGTGGGGGGCTGAGTTATTCTCGTGCGAGGCCGCTGCTCCGCGTGCTGCTTCATCAGCTGTCTCATTCCCTTGGACGCCTTTATGTCCTGGGATCCATCGCACCGTGATTTGATTTTTGGCGAGGTTGTGTTTGCGTTTGACGTCTCGTATGAGTCTGTGGAGGTAATGGATAATATAATGTCCCGGTTTCGTGGTGGGTCGCTCACCCGATTTGATAGCTGCCTGGTTATCAACCATGATGATAGCTTCGTTTTCGATGTTGGGGAGGGATAGGAGCAGCTTGGCCGCGAGTGTGAGGCCCACTGCTTCAGCTTCGTAGACGGTGTGTTCCTCCGGTTTACCTAGGTGGTAACGAAGCGTTTTGGGTAGGGCGTTCTGAGATAGATATGTTGCCGCTGCTCCTACTCCTTTATCGGTTCTCGAGCCGTCGCTGTAGATTATTGTGTGGTTGTTACGGGTGAGCTCGGTGAGGTCCGAGATCGCTTGGTCCGCGTTTGGGGCGATGAAGGTTTGGTAGGGGGCAGCGATGTGGTCGGGGGGTTGGGTGCGGGTTAGCGGCTCGATAGCTTTGGGGTCTATGCCATAGGAGTGCATGAGGTAGTGTATGGATGATCGGTGTCGTCTAACGAATTTGGTGGCCGCCTTGTTTACGAAGGGGTGGAGTGGATGGGTGGTTGGGACTACAGCGAGACGCAGGGCTGCTTGGTAACATAGGTTTTGGATGCGGTGCGTTAATGGCCACGTGTTACTGAGGATTTCGAGTGTGTCAGTGGGTGAGGTGCGCATTGCACCGGTAACACTTAGCATGGCGATACGCTGTACGCTCGATAGCTTGCGTATTGCTCCTTTCGATCCGAGGGTCATATGCTCTGTTGCGATTGCGTATATGGGGCGTATCCATACATCAGCATTTTGTCACCTTACTTATTTTATACTTACGACTTATTGTCTACTTATGTCTACTTATTGGACCCTTTACCGTTTGCCGAGCAACAAGTAACATTTCAGTTACGTTCAAGTGTAAGCGGTGTTCCTGAGACGCGTTACCATTCAAGTAATGGTCAAGTCAAGCAACATTATAGCATAATATGGTAGTCAAGTAGAGCTAGCAAACGAGTACACCATACATAGCAGGGGAGCGCGTCGGTGCGGCGTTGTTGTGTCGTCGCGTCGCAGGGTGGGCATGGCACTGTCGTTGCGTCCTCGCGATGTGAGCCTTGAGCGAGTGAGCGAGTGAGCGAGAAAAGTGGGAACGAACCTTCGTCGTCACTGTCCGTCTTCGTCCTCGTTGCGCTGCCGCCGTCTCCCATCTCTGAGGCTCCCTCGTCCTCACGTCCGAACCGTAGCATGGTGGCGAACGAATTTTCGTCGTCACCGACCGTCTTCCTCGTCTTCGTTGCGCTGCCGTCTCACATCTCCCTCATCCTCGTGTCACCCCCACCACGCGTTCAAGCATCATCACGTCGTCTCGACGACGACGACGTTGTATACAATGAAAAGCAGGACAAAGTGGGTGGCCTGAGGAACCGCCGCAGTCAAAACTTGTGGATGAAGAGAAAGCGGAAACTTACGAGACATTTAACCTGCGATCTCGAAGGCGTGATGATCGGCAAATTTATTGACATAGAAGAGTCGGAAACTATCATAGGATTGATGCGGGTGAAGTTGGGTTGGAACAAAGTGTTTACCATAGACCGGGATGAGGTGGGCGGCACGGTAGATTGTATCAATGTGGATGATACTGCAAGTGCGCTGCTGCTGTTGATTGACCTGTGGGCGCACCAACCACATCCCTGTATCTTTGTCTGGCTGGTCACCATCACGGTCAAACCAGTTCACAATAGCGCATGGATAGTAGGTACCCTGGAAGTGGAATGAAAACCAGGCAAGGACTCGTGCGACCTCCAGCCCGTTCATCGGTTCCGTTTCCGGGTTTGCATTCACGAAAACACAGTCGTGCCGCGGTCCTTCATTTCTCCAATTTGGAGTGGACCGAATGATCTCGCGATGCATGCCGTGGATGCCACTGACGTCGCTGGGTGCATAGAACAATGCACTGGCCGAGCTGAACACCTTGATCTGGCCAGTGTACTGGGGGTAGTTGTCCTCCGAGTCGGGAGTTTCAAGTGAAGCGTCACCAGCACGTTGTTGTTGTTGTTCAAATAGAAACCTTGATAGGACGGAAGCAAGGTCGGGAATGTGAAGCTCCTCGCCCAGCTGGAGCAAGTTGCGTGCTCGTTTGCGCTCTAGAGTGTGATCAAGTTGAGGTAATATTGACGCATTAGAAAGAGCGTACACTTACGAACATTACGTGCAAGGCGCACATGTGCCTCAACGGCAGTCGGGTCCATATCAGTGGGTATCCCGCCAGCTGTGTCGTCTTCATAGGATGCCCGGGCCTCCTCAGATATACTATGTGCGCCAGGTGCCACCAGGGGGCCTGGGCCCGGGTCGGAATTAGGTTGCGCTTCACCGTGACCATTATCTGAGTATCTGTCATGTTATCACTGGGATACTTATCATCAGAGATCACCGTGACTTACTTTCGTTATTTGTCGACCGAAGGACATCAATCAGAATGTGGGAGTCGAGCATGCCACGTGCTGCGAAGTCACTGCGTGCTGCGGCGAGTTTGTCCATCCGTTGGTTGGCAAGTAACATTTGACCGAGCGGCTGGTTTCGGTTCGACCGTCGGTAGGGCTCTTTGACAGCCTTGATATGTTTCGATTCCGTTATCGAGGAACAGAGACCGTTGGGGGCACCGAACAGGCGAATCATGTCGACGTAATGTTTCATAGAGTGTTGCCGTGGTAGGGAAAATGTTGTAACAACATTCAGGTCCTTAAAGACTTCACGGAGCTTGTAGAATCGATCCAGTGCATCTTGGATCTGCTCGAGTGCCCGTTCGTCGATGACATTCTGCCGCACCAAATAGCAGAACTCCAGAAAGGCGCGCACCGTGCACACCATCTCCGGGGGGACGTGGCCATCAATTGCAGGCAAGTAGACCTATAGTTTCGAGGGGTGGTTTCAGCGATAGCAGAGAGCAATGTTGAAGCAGGTCGAAACTTACCTTCATCAAAGCCTTTGAGTCGTTCCCGGTCCATTGTTTGAAATTGCGACCCTGTGGGAAGCGCCGTTGACCGGAGAACGACGCGACTGCTGCAATACTAAGTACATTGTATTCATGAGGCAACTGGATAGTGATAGAAATGAGGACTACTCTCACCGACGATCAATGTCATCCAGTATTGATTGGGCCACGGCTTTGCTGTAATGCTGATTGATAAACTTCTCAATCCAGTCTACTAAATGATCCTTGAAAGCGCCTTTGATCAATTGATGTAAAATATCGAAGGACAGCAATAGATGAATGTCCGCGCGGGGGAAATCGTTTGTGAACGGCTATGTCACAGGTGCACAATTAAAACATGCATTCAACCATCAACGCATGACTTACCACAAGATCTCCGACAATTCCGTACTCATCCCATAATACGCCCAACTCAATATCTTCCGCGAGTAAATTTGTATGTTCTTTGGAACGATAGAGCGCGTCCGTGTCGAGCTCTTTGTTCCTTGCCATACATCTAGAGATACATGCAATGTCTGAGTCAGTGAAACGATAGATAAAGTCCCTCGGACTGACTTACTTTGCACACCAGTTGCGGACGATGCATGCTAATAGTACTTGCTCTTCGTAGTCAGCTATGTATGGTCCAAGGCTTAAAACGACACGCCGATAATACCCATCAGCAAATCGTTTGACTTTCCATGCGCTCATATAGGGTTTTAGGCGATCAAGAACTTGAGAGAGTGAACGGTGGAACAATTGGCGCCGGAATTTACGGAAGGCGGATGTTGCCGCATGCTCCTTTGTGGCTACCATAAAATCTGTGTGAGCAACAACTTTCGGCATGGATAAAACAACGGAAGAATTACTTTTTGGCATTGCCAAGAAGGCAATCAGTTTGACGCCGTTCTTATGTGAGCGACGCGCAGTGTTACGGAGGTTGCCGAGAGAAAGATAGAGCGGGTAATAATCGTGTTGCCCAGTTGCCACAGATACGGTGGTCTTGTCTGACCCGAGAATAACAGGCATTAGAACTGCACCGTGGGTCGAAGGATCACGAGCGATGGTGTTCTATGATAGATCTATTAGATAACGAGCTTTGTGTTTGTAGTATGACGGGACTTACTGCCTCCTCCCAGGCCCAGTCGCCCGACATGAAGTCTTGCCAACGACGTGAATTTGTCGCCGTGTCGTACTCCCTGTATGGCACAAAGTCCATTGCGTCTTTGAAGTCAGCGTCGCCGATGATTTGTGTGATAGCGGTTTCGGGATCGCGCATCCACACATCATACACGTCGTCCATCCAGGGACTTGGATTTTCCATCCGGTCACCACAATACTTCACACCAAAGCACTCCCAGGCGATGTCACCGACGTGTGCGCTGTCGATGGTGTTGTACAAATCGGCTGAGGTGCTAAACGGTGGTTGGTCGGCGTGTTTTTGCAGGTATGCTGAAAAAATATCCAGGAGCTTGTTCACGTTGCCGGCCGACATTTGAATCTGCGCGTACAGGAGGTCCGCAAGCTCAAACTGTGTGCGGTCTTTGAACGGACTCCAGTCATCCGGTGCTTTTCCGGAGTATGGTAAAGGTGGGGCATCAGAGGGTAGGAAGTTGCCAGCAGCATCACAAGGACGGCCTATGCATAAGAAATTAGCAACAGCTCAGGCTTCGGAGAGTGTCCGAGTGGTCGAAGTTTGGGTAACATACCTGTCAAGTTGGTATGGTAATTACGGTATACTTTGGCACCGGGTCCGTGCCATTGTGGATCAACATGCTCGCCGTCTACTTCCACAATGGGAGGCTCATGGTCCGACTCGTCCGTGTCACCGGTTGGATCCACAAAGTCGTCAGCCTGTTCCGTGGGGGCAATACCACCGGCCATTGGATTAACGGAAGGGGTTCTGGCCAAAAACTGGGGGTGGAAGCAGTTGATGTGTTTGGTAAGGCCGGACTTGTTGCCGAACCATCGTCTGCAGTTGGGGAATTTGCACTGAACACGAATTGGCGTATTGGGACGGCGGCTGGAGCGCACGAAGGGGGTGGACATGGGTTTTGAGTCTTGACAGACGATGTTGCTGTACACGAGCTGAGCCGAAGTGCGCTAGTAGGTTCAAAAAATATAAGGTTAGGACTGAAGCAGAAAGGGTCCTCGACATACAAAAGGTGACAGGGACGGGCCGCAAATTTGCATTGCCTTTCCGCCCAACTTCAACCACCCTCGTTTCTGAATTTCTATACCTCAGTCCCTCATTTCAGTCACTCCTTATGCAATCTTCACTCACCTCTCCTCGGCGCACGCGCACGTCGAATGCTAGCAAGCACCCGGGCCTGCCGGATGCTGTTCCTAAACGTCGGTCACACACCGAAAAGTTAGCTGACGATGCAGAGAGAATAGAATTCCAAGCTATGCAACACCAAAAGGCTTTACTCACTTTGGATACAATTGCTTCCGTTGAGGAAGACATGGAAGCGAGTCAGTCGACAAAGCGGGCAGCAACGAAAAAAGGTGTTCGCCCGGCCAAAAAAACTGTGCCAGTGAGCGCAAAGGCCAGCGTGGCTGCTGCTGATATACCCAAGACCCTGTGTAAGTACTCAGCTTTCCGTAACTAATTTTATGCAATGCTCACCCCAATGAAGACTCAAACGCTCCGCCGAGTCCTGCACCCACTGGCAGTGCCAGCACTGGGCCGGCGCCAAAGAAGCCTGGAAACGGCGGGCTTAGTCTACGTGATCTGCTTGCTGCAGCACAGACTCGCCGCCTGCGAGGGAAGCAGCTGGTGTCTGCAGCAGCCAAGATTTATGGCGGGGCAGAGGCCTCACAGCCACAAGTTGACGGGTGCGAACTTGAACACATTTGGACCGGCGACTTGGAGAAGTAAGCGATTATTTCACTGTTGACCTTATGTTTTTACTCACGGAGTCCACCCTTTTTTTTGTCAACTTGCTGCGGTCGTCATCTAGAGATGATGACCGACCAACCAGCAAAGCGCAAGTGTTGTCCAAGGTCAAGCAGTGGACGACACGGGTTCACAAAGAACGTGTTGCCATCGGTTCCGTGACTCAGGAACGTGCACCCTCTGTCAGCACAGCAAGCCTCGCTCCGCCATCGACATTGCTATCCAATACTACGCAAAGTTCGGCACCAACTAGTGTTCACGACGAGAAATGTGTCAGTGATGCACACATGAGCGATGAAGATGCTGACCACGGCGGTTTCGGGGAAGACGGCGATGATAGCCTAGAGCGTGAATCCAACGTGATGGCTGGAGCAAACAAACAAGTAAGCGGAGCACAATGTATTGTTACCAATCCAACTCTCACATTTTTTTTTGCACCTGCAGGTTGCCCTTGTGGAACTGACTCAGGTCCCACCCGAGCTACAGGACGGACTGGCAGGCAAAAAACGAAAGGATCGTGATGCCAGTGTTGAAACCTTGGAGGTCTCAGATGTGGAGACAGAGGAAGATGAGCCGATGGAGGAGGGGGAAGAGAACGGATCTCAGCTGACCGTGACCGCAGGGGACCGCACAAATACCACTGTGCCTGCTGGGCGTCGCCTTACAGCAGCCTCTCGCTACACAAATCAGGTATGTTACTGATTCCCATGCTGATAAGACGCTCACCCAATCAACGATAGTCTTGCATCAACGTGCTCGCCGCCCGACCTGCCAAAAAAGTCAAGCATGCCCCGGTAGACCGTGACAGTGATAGCCGGCTCGCCACCTTACCTCCACGGTTCGCCACATCTCAGGCATCAAGCCCCGCGGTCAAAACACCTAGGCGCAAACAGAAGCAAGGACCATTGACGGATGCACACAGCCTGAGCCCGGGCCCACTGGTTTCAGACCCACCTACTACTACTGCCAGTGGGACGTCGGCATCGAGCTCCAGCCAGGGACGCCACTCAAAATCCAAGCTGCCCTACGAGCTACAGGTTGAAGGTAAATGGCAAAGAGTACTGATGCCGACCTTGCTGTTGTGGGCAGGCGGGAACGATGATGTTTGGTCCGTCACACGCGCTGCAGTTGCGTACGCGCTGCCCCTCATTGTGGACTCGAACATGGATCTTGACTCATCCGAAATGGACTTCAACTGGCATGGGCCTATCGTCTCAGTGGTACGTCCATACCATATCACATCCACCATTCATTCTTTTGACGAAGATGAGCAAATAAAGGCATCTCAACGTCTGTGTGACTGGCGCCACAACATCGGTTCCACTGCTCTCGCCATCATAATGACTTTTTTGCAGTGCGCCGATAGCGACCGTGAGGCCAGAGACATGGCCGACATGCTCCTCGAGAGCTTCGCTTTCCTTTATAAGGACCTCGAGGTCAAGAACCCCAACTACGCCTTCCGCTCCCACTTTATGCTGCAACTCGTCAACATGGCCCACCTCCAGTACGTGAATGCGGCGGCAAATATGCACCCTGCCATACCCATCATTCCCCATTTGCACACGTACTTTGGCGTGCTCGGTCTGTGCGGAGCAGCGGTAAGTCCTATTAAATATGAAAAGCACCGGCAATGACAATATACATCATATCTCATAGCTCCAGCGTGCGCTACGTTTGGTCTCACAAGGATACGTCACGCTCAAGTTGATCAAGGCCTTCGAGGGCAAGGTCACCACTCCCAAGACGCCCCTCAAGGTGAACGAACACTCCGGAAAGGAGAGTACTATGGCGTTCGCTTTCTCTGAACAAAACTGGGGCCTGGCGACAAGAAAACTCACCGAACGGGTCAAGAAGCGGTCGGTCGCGGAGATCGCGATCATCATCGATGAAGCGCGCAACGCTCCGCTGACCTTTGGGATCAAGAACGAGTCAGCCGCATCTGCTGCGGTCAGTGAGACTGACGTCTACGACGATATTTGTAAGTTTTATCATGCAACTATGCACCCACTAATTATTGTTGTGTCTACATTACAGGATTGCCTCGTTGTCCGAGTCTCGCCGGCCCTTCCGCAGCGCCGCCCTCTCCTTTCCTTCGTCGTCCCAATACCCCGTGTCGCTTGCAGAATACCCACAGGCCACTGGCACCCCGATACCCCTCAAGTCGGCCACACTGTCCCTCTTTTTTTGTATGCCCGAGTTGTTTTTTCCTCCATTCCACCTTGTTGAACTCGTCCGAGTCCCGCTGTGCCGCTGTGCCTTGTTGGCAGATCCGAGTACCTCGTTGACATTGCTCCGCAGCGCCCCCTTTTTGGTATACCCCGGCAATCGTCTTTCCTTATCGAGCTTTGTTGCTTTATTTTACTTACCGTACGGCAGCCGGCGTGTTGTGGCGCCGCACTTATTCTCGTTACTTGCTTGTACTTATTATTATAACATGCACTTTTTCATGCTTGCATAAGTTGAGTATAAGCAGAGAAGTGTCGAGTAAGCAGCATTCCAGAAGTGGAACCTACTGAAACAAGTGTGATTTTACTTGGTACACAATTTACTTGAAAACTACTTAAATGGACCATAAGTATCTATAAGTTAATGTAAGTAAGGTGTCGAAATACTGATGGTGTTATATATATCGCGCGCGTGCTGTACGAGTTATGGGGCGCATTTACCTCGCAGTTGAGCACGATCGAGACTGGGTGGTATCCATCCTGCTCATAAATGAAATCGTAGGTGCTCTCGGCAGAATTCGGTGGATCAGAATTCCCATCGGGCTCGTGAGCAGTTTCCCAGAGTAAAAGGTTGGAGAGTGACTTGTAAGCTTCGACCTGTGCAGCAACGGCAGTCAAGTTCTGATAATCCCTTGCAACGAAAGGGATCCACAGTCAGAAGGTGTGGGGTCAAGTTTTTCGCAAGCTTATAACGCACAATCGCAGATCGTAGATAAGATAGAGTCCGAGCTCGAGAGTTCTGTCAAGAACTTGCTGGAGAACTGTCGCATTATCATAGGGTGGGATCGCGTGGATCTGAGAGAAAGTATGAGCGAATAGCCAACTGAACAGATGCGGCTCTCAGGCTCACTGTGTTAAATCCGTCCGCTTTGAGTTGGTCAATGAGCGACAAGTTGTGGACGAGATGCTGGTCGAACGAGACATAGAATCCTTGAGGAACGAACGGCCGGAAATCACCACCCTTGCCATCGGCAGGCCGTGCCCACAGCGCCCCAGTCCGCAAATCGGTCTTCACCACAGAGCCATTGGTGTCTGGAAGGTATAACAGTGACATATTGGTCGAAAAGTTCTGCGGCAGAAACGACATGTTGGGCTGGTACACGGCACTACATGCAACGCTATAAGCAGTCTTCTGAGCCGTCAGAGAGCTGATGTCAACTGGAATCTCATGTCCGGTGGTATTCAACGGGACTTTCTTCGTGACAAAGATATCAGATCCAATGCTGATTGTGACCTCCAGTGTCCCAAGAGAACCGCGTTTCGCAGAATCGCGCCCCGAGCTGGAAAGCGAAATGGGAGAAGCACCTTGAATATACTGATAAACGATGGGGGTATCGACGATGAAGGATACATTCTTCGCATCTCCCTCGAGGTAGGGTCGGAATGCTGGTGAACAACGGAGGGCTGCAAGAGGTTTTTCGCTGGCCACAGGCAGCTGAAACTGACCTCCAGGGGGAACAACAGTCTGATTGGACATGTAATTCTTCCCGCACCTGATGGAGTGAAGTCAATCAATGAAACATTGGTTTGATAGTCTACGTACCATGTTGACTTTTGGGCGAAAGCAGAGCAGAGCAAAGTGGCTGCGAGCACAATGACGGTGACGAGACTGCCGTGCTTCATTCTTGACGCTCGTAGAGAGGGACTCTCGGGTGCTGGAATATAAAAGCCAATGCGAAGAGCATGGCATGATTGATAATTACTCCCTCCGGGGACATTCATATCCTTGACCTGTAACGCAGTCGGGCATCTATTATTAGTGCATCTCGCCTCTAGTAGAAAACACAAGGAAAGTGTTCATGTAACACTGGGAACTGTTGACAACAATGTCGAGCGTAAAAATCGTTTGTATGCACTTCAGGAGACACGTCGCAGCGACGTTCACGATGCTGTAGAGTTTTGAGAGGTTTGGAGTTGTACTGCCCTTCACACCTTGGCATTCTCTCCCACCTTCTGAAACATCCGATCAAGAGGCGCCGGGCATCCGCTGGTTCAGCAATCCGAGTGTCCGTCGATCCCTGCCAACGTTGGTGTCCTAAACCTTGTCCTTCTGTGGCCGATACCCATTGAAGCTCGCTGTCGCATTCGCTTTCATGCTATCAAACCAAGGACTGGGCGTTGAACTGAATGAATGAAAATGATACAGGCGGGCGTCTTAACTGCGCACAGACTCTACTAGTTCCACAATTAGGCTTTTTATTTCGAAAATTTCTTCCGTGCGATTGCTCACCTGTCTGACCTACAGGAAGAGATCCAGAATCATCAAAGAAAAAAAAATCTATCCATTTGGAAACAGCATTACCCATCTTCCGCCCTGTTCAATTATCGAGGATGGAGCATGACGCTAATCCGCAGGAGGCGTCGTAGCACAGGTCCCGATTCCCCCAGGTCTAATGTTCAACCCCGTCGCATTTGCACCGAGCCCGGCGGAAAAAAATTGCTGGACCTGTGTTGCCGCATTCGTCGCTTCCCAAGCCAACGGCGTCCCATGGAGTATAGACCTCAGATGAGTCCAGGTTAACGACGAGAAGCAAATGCGCGCTACCGCTGTTCCACAGACCAGCGTCGACGCTACCAACGGTTTCGTGCTTTGCAGAATGGTCGACGATGAACGGCTGGATCGGTCGTCACGTTGTCCGTCGTCGTCGGGTACTGGAACGAAATCTATCCTAAACAGGTGTCAGCGTGCGTATCCAAACACCGGGGGCATAATTGGATAATAGTATTTCCCATTTCCCACCTGCTATGTTACTCGACGGTTATAACATGAATACTCCCCTCACAGTTATCACATCCGCAGTGTCCGAAATCGGGACTACACGGGGGAATACGTGGGATTTATACCCACCGGATAGGCGTCCTCAATGATGATGTCTGCACCTTCGATGTACGGAGCAAAGTTGTAGTCCTGAATTCAAAATGTTATATTGTGCACGTTGAGCAAGTTATGGGGCGCATTACCTCGCAGTTGAGCACGATCGAAACTGGGTGGTATCCATCCTGCTCATAAATGAGATCCTAGGTGCTCTTTGCAAAATTCGATGGATCAGAATCCCCATCGGGCTCGTGAGCCGTACCCACAGCGTTCCGGTTCGCAAATCGGTCTTCACCACAGAGCCGTCGGTGTCTGGAAGGTACAGCAATGACGTTTTGGGCTGGTACAGGCAACGTTATAAGCAGTTTTCTGAGCCGTTAGAGAGCTTGTACCTCGATTTGAATGCTTTAGCAACGCATCTGAGAGTCGTCATACGCTATCCAGTCCTGGCGAAAGGATAAACATAAACTTGAGCCACCAAGTTCGTCACCAAAAGGTTTTCTGTCCAGGTACTTGGATGAAACGCCGACGGAGGGGAAGTAAATATGACGGTCCCGAAGTGACACGCCAGTGGTTGGAGGCGATTGTGCGTTGTATCCTGTAACACGGGCCTCAGAGACTCTGGAGATGGACATAGAATCTTGACTTGTTTGTAGGGTAGTACGACAGCAACCAGAATGGGAGGTAACGAGAATCTCAGGGGGACCCCACACGCTGATACGCTAGCGATCGACTAAGACTCGTCAAGAAACCACGAGGCCGTTTGTTGCACTGACTCAGCAGTACGAAGGGACCGATGACCCTGAGGATTCAATTCGATGCTTTTGAGGATATTTGTCAAGCGACTCCCTGAACATTAGAGCGTACGTACCACCCGAAGCGCGAGGCTAGGACTTAAGTAGTCAGCTGATATGATGATCGGACGAGAACCCCCTTGGCTAGTCCGTTTAAAGTACTATACAGCAAGCTGGCGGCGGCGGCGGCGCACTTCAACCAAGTTAAACGACCGTTAGAGGCTGTTCCTTGTGCCTGTGTTGAACTTTGTGTGGATTACAGCTTTCTTAAAGTACGCGGCAACGCACTTTGAAACCAAAGTGGCATGAGGCTGGCGGCGAATCGTGATAGCGAGTATAGTGAGCGGCACTAGTCCGAATTATTCGAACGTGGCACCGTGCCGAGTGGACCACCGTTTGCGGATCCCTTGAGTCCAGGCAACGGTAAGATGTAGAAGAGCCTCGATAAAATTTTCCACATACATTCAAAACAAAAACATTCGACGTTGGTTGGTGGCAAGTTGTAAACAACGTAAACATTATTGAAGCCGTGTTGATGTAACGTTATCCCATCTCTGCCAGTGCCGGTCAGTCCCACTACTGGCAAGATTTTGCATCACCCACTGGCATGTCCCCTTATGATCATATTCAAGCAGGAACTAGAACATGTCGCGCACTGCAGTTGCCGAGGCAGAGCTTCGCACTGCGCTGATTTCCCTGAAGAAAGAAAATCCGACCCTTGGAGTCCCGAAGATCCATGGCCTGCTGCTCGAAGCTCAACTGACGTGGGCCGTCAGCGAGAAGCGAGTCAGAAAGATCCTGCAGAGTGAAGGGCTCGTGGCAATCGAGAAGGTCTCCAACGGAACCGGCGGACCATCGATCGCCGCCGCCGCCGCTTACCCCGTGTCTCGGCTTAACCAGAGCATGGACGTGACGAAATGGAGCAACAAAGTAAAGGTTCACTACTTTAACGCCATCAAAGGAAAAGGTCTTGTCGCGACCGCAAAGATATCAGAGGGCGAAGTATTGTGGAAAGAGGATCCGTTCATATTAGCCCCCGAATGGTGTGTTCCTGCATCACTACTACCGCCCGGGAGTTGCAAGATTCACGCTCGACCACACTGAACGCGCAGGGAAATCTATGACCTACAGATATCCTCCAGGGCATGTGCATTCTGCTCCACTCCTTTGGGAAATCATTCGCCCCTCCATCTCCCGTGTTCGGCGTCCGCGTCTTCGACGCGATGTCCGGCCATATTCTGCAATCGCCTTTGTCGCTCACAATCGGAGAGAGTCCATCCGCTTCTCTGCCCCGCCCGTAATCCGGCATCAACCAATCTGCTAAAGTTTGCACGCAACGCAGACTGGATGGCACTCCACGCTCTCGCACAATGCACCAGTAGGACATTACTCGCTGGCCAAAGAGAGGACGGCACATTCGACGACGACATTCAAGTCGTGCAAAGTCTTGCTGAGCTCGGCATGGAAGAGCGCTTCCGAGCACTCCGGTGCGTCTCTCCAGCTCGCCGATTTCCCCGGGCAACATGCCGATTAATGATTCCGCCACCGCAAGGGATAAGGGCATGGAGCCTGACCGAGAGAATTGGAAAAAGGCGCACGAGCTGTATCTCTGGGCATTCAAAGCCCCAAAGGCACCGGACGAGCAGAAAAAGCTCGCGCGGATATTAAAAAAGCCGGTCCCTGAGGCGACGCAGAAAGACCTATTCGAGTACGATGCCTTCCTGCGTGGTTTGGGTCGCATGAGCCTCAGTGCGTTCTACGCCCCCTCTATCTCCATCGCTATCAGTGGCTCAAGGGAATCCCTTAGATCTCGAAGCACACGGTGGACTGTACAAGCTTCACTCCCATCTCAATCACGCGTGCACGCCCAACATCTCCGTGCGCCATTTCGATCAACACACTGCACTCGCACGTATCACCGTCATCGCCAAGGCGGCGATCGAGCCCGGAGAAGAGCTTCTTATTACCTATGTCGACCCCCGGAGTAATTACAAGGAACGCCACAGAAGATTGTTGGAATGGGGATTTGGCCCATGCCAATGTGAAAGATGCATCAGGGAAGAAATGGAAGCAAAAGAATCGGGTGCAAGCGTTGAAGAAGCGGACGAGCTCGCCGATCAGCTTAGAGCTGGACTGGGTCTCTTGTGAGGGTCAGTACGGTGCATGTACACGACCACGTATCCCAACATAAAAAGCTGTCAGATGACTGAACTCTGGAGCCATCAAGTCGACGCCTAGTCCTTGCCAAAGGATGACAGAACAGGAACGGGTTTGACATAGCTAACAGAAGTCAGATTTGGATCGATCGTTCTGCACGTTCACCAATATGGTTCCCCGATAGCAATCAGGCGGCGTTTTCAATCTTGGTCGCAGATGGGTGAACAATCTCTGGCACTCGAATGATATGGGCAATCGATGTGGTGTGCTTGTCCATCAATGATGAACACCGATGTCGCTTGACAACTATGAAGTGATGAGGTTCGGATCGGAGAAGCTGTGGAAGCCTTGGGCTGTATATTAGATAGCAGGGATAACCGAACAGGGTTAGTCCGGTCACTAGCAGAGATGAAGGAAGGCTGGAAGGCGATGGTCATGATCATGATATCGATCAATCTCGGCTTGCCGGTCCACGATCTGACGTGAAGATCGAGCCTGTTGAGAGGGGATTGGAGACCATCGGGACAGTTCAGAATCACTGCGCTTCGTCAATAGATCGTGGTTATAGCCAACGCCGCGCAGTGTTACCTAGTAGTGCATTCGCCGTTGTCAAGTCGTTGCTGGCGCCGTTCGGAATCGGACCGCACCGCGTTTACTACACAGTTAATTATGTAGGTCCGTTCTCGCCCAAATGGAGCCTGAGAAAGCACTGGTGCTGATAAGAGGGGAGACAGTGAGAGGCTGCCTGGGGGTCCATTCCGTAACGACATGGTCTATGCGATAAGATCAGCTAGTCGGCACATGATAGAGATTAGCCAAGGGTTGCCTTGGCCCAAACATGTCGAACATATTTTCCCCCTTCCGACCTGCCGACAAATACGTATACATCGTCCGATTCTGGTGACTGCGAGGTGTAGTAAGTACACATCGTATGTATGATCAAAGTACAAGATAAAGGAATCCAGTGAGTGTCATAAATTATATAAAAACTAGCCCACTGATCAGTCCACACGCGGTCGTTTTCCTGGTCTACCGTCTGACTCTATATTACCATCTTCCTCTGGCCTGGCCTCGGCCTCTGTTCGTGCTTCGTTTTCGCGTGCCACTGCTTCCTGCTGCTCGGCTGATCGGGAACGTGATCTGAAATTCGGTTGTCCAGACTGAGAAGATGGTCGTGGTGGGGCACCAACGACTGGTGAAATGCCGCTCTGAGAGACTCCTCGCAGGACCTCCAGTTCGTTTTCAGCTCTCTGCCGCGCTCCGCGTTCTTCCTCCCACAACCTCCGCATCTCCTCTAGCTGTGCCTGCAAGTCACCCATTGCCTGATCCATGAGTAGCTTTTCTAACGTCCACTTTTCAATATTACGTGCTTCGTTTTCCTTTAGGTGATGGATGTACTGCACGGCCCGAGCGAGGATCGCACCCTTGGCCTTTTCTCCAGAACTGTTCGGGACAATGCGGCCAAGTTCGTTGATTCCTTCGTTTATGTTTCCCCTCCGCCGTCGCTCGACTTCTTTCTGCGTCGAAGATGAGCGTCCAAATACAATTATAAATATGAATGCAACTACATACATGGTTGTCTTTCCTTTGGCGAGCCCATTCATCTGTCCCCATAGCAGCAGGTCGATTGCCTCTTGTCCTACCAGAACTGGAACCGGGAGCAGATTTTGGCTGGTCGGGGTCATCGAGATCTTTGTCTAACTCTTCTCCTTCCGAGAGAGGTGGACCCGAGGGAATTGGAGGTGTTTGTCCGGCGGCGGCGGCAGCAGCGGAGAGCTGGCCTAGGTTAGGAGGGCCACGGGGATGCGAAGACGGGCCGGGGTCACCGATGCCCGGCATGCCCTGTCCAGGAGGATGAGCGGCAAACGTGGTATGTGGAATAGGGAGTTGGTGAGTAGTGTGGGGGATCGTATGTTGGTTCGCGCTTTGGAGAGGAAAGAGCCCGGCAAGGGCTTGCAATGATTGAGCTGCGTCTGGTCCGAGATCTACCTGGCCATTCTGACGCAACAAGATCAGTACGAGTATAATCATATAACGTGACCAAGGTCAATGATCACGTGGCGTACGTGATGGCGATACGAACACAGAAAGGAAAGAGTAGCAAACCTTTTGAAATATCTTGAGGATACTGCTGACCTGCGCAGGATCAATGAGAGGGGTGTTGTCTACAGCTGAAGGAGGAGGACCCTGTTGATTCTGTGTTGGTTGAGTATTTACAGGATGTGACATTGATAGTGTTCAGACAATCCCTTTAGCGAAGGAGCGAGCCGAGGCGCGAGGTGAATCCGGGTCGGGTGGATGCTGGTCACGGGGCAAAAGGGCAAAGGTCACGAGAAAGTCACATGTCGCGGTTTTGTATCAGCCAACGAACCAAACAAATGCAAAGACTACGGACATTGCCGTTCCGTATGTTTTTTAGTACTAGTCTAGTGGCACTCGGCAAGAGGGAACTAATTAGCGATCTTGGCGTCGTCAGTCTTTGTACATATTCAGGTTCGATAAAGTTGTCCCCTTTGGTTAATACGTGTAACCGCCGGGGTTTATAAGCACTGGCGCCGACTCGTCGACAACCTTACGGGCACACCCCTCTCTTCACCCTCACCCTCGTTCCTTGAAAACATGATCACTCGCAGCTCAGATGATCCATTCGCGTCAATTCTTGCACCCCCTCCAGGCGAGACGGCGGAAGAAAAGGCAGCTCGGGAGCACGCCGAGGCAGAGGCACGAAAAGTCAGCGAAAACATCGACGAGCAACTACGCCAAGAGCGCATAGCGCTCAAGAAGAAGAAAAAGCCGGTCAAGGTCCTTCTCCTGGGTCAGAGCGAAAGTGGTAGGTCATCTGTCCAGCCACATCAATTCCCACCTGATCGCATCTACCAACCAGGCAAATCGGCCACGTTGAAAAGTCAGCCGTCCATATCCGACGTCCAATCACCGAGACGCTGACCCGGTCCCGATTTTCTTCTTAGATTTCCAGCTCCGGTACGCTCGTCGTGAATGGGCAGAGGACAGGGCAGCATGGCGGGCGGTAATCTTCCTCAATCTCATCCGCAACGTTATCCAAGTTCTCGACGCGTTGTTGAGCGAAATGTTCTTGTCGGATTGCGACAGACGCTCCGGCACTAGTAGCCCAGAAATCATTCAGGGATCAGAATGGGAACCCTCATCCCATACTCCCGTCTATCGTTTCACCGACAAGCACCGCTTGTTGAAACTACGCCTTGCGCCCCTGCGCAGAGTTCAGACCGATTTGGAGAAGAGGCTGGGTCCAGGGTCACAGGAAGTTTATTCTTCCACCCCCACTACACCCGTCATACACGAAGGCGAAGTCCAATCCCGGGAGTTTAGCATCATTTCGAGCAACGGCTGGAAATCGGTGCTAGATAAACTGCGGCGATCTCAAAGACATAGTTGTGATAGCTCCAGTCACCGCCGAAGGGAAGAGGAAAAGTATGACACCTCCGACATTCTGGCCGGGTGCATGCGAGATATGAAGAATCTTTGGGACGACACCGTCGTCCGACAAATTCTGGCACATCGCAAAATTCACATCGAAGATTCTCCTGGCTTGTGAGTGTTGCATGTGATCACGCTTTTCTGATCCCCCTGATACACGTTCAAGCTTTTTGAATGATATCGGACGAATCTCTTCCCCAGGTTACGAACCTAGTGATGACGACATTCTTCGCGCTCGACTCCGGACTGTTGGCATCCAGGAGCACAAGTTCGTCATGGACGAAGGTCAGTTGACCATGCTAGCGCTGTCCTTGCAAAACGTTTGATCATGCTATCACAGGTCAAGGGAGGGAGTGGATAATGTATGACGTTGGTGGTACAAAATCATCAGTAAGGACCACTTTGTCTTCCCAAAAGGGCAGCATTCGACTGATTTCTTTTAGCGGGCAGTCTGGGCATCCTACTTTGATGATGTGGACACTATTATATTCCTGTCACCGGTATCGTGTTTCGATGAAAAGCTACGCGAAGACCCAAATATCAACCGCTTGGAGGACAGCTTTCACCTCTGGCGCTCTGTCTGCTCTTCCCCGATGCTAGCGAAGACGCAAATCATCCTTTTCCTCAACAAATGTGACCTGCTCCGCGACAAACTCAAGCGAGGGGTCCGAGTACGAGATCATTTTCCCAGCTTTGGAGACCGTAAGAACGATACTAACACGGTCATCAAATGTCCGTCCATTTTTCCCATCTCATATGATATGCAACAAGTTCTGAACACGAGGCGGCGGCCTTATTTTTTATAGACTTCCTATCACAATTCAAAGAAATATCTAAATCGGTCTCACCTGACCGGCCCTTCTTTGTTCATTTCACGTCGGTAATCGTGAGTATCCCATCGATCATCACCTCCCCCTTCCTGTGCCTGTCCCCCCTTTCCTGGGGGCTGTATGTTCTCTTGTTGCGCCTCTCCTAACCGCTCATCTCCAGGACACGAAATCAACCGCAGTAATACTCGGATTGGGTGAGTGGTGCCCTTGATGTTCAGAGTGGATACCTATTAACACCGCTCCTCAGTCGTAGAGAGTATCCTTCGATCACATCTACAAAAGATAGATCTCTTATGAAGCACTGCGTCCGTGCGTGTGTATCTATGAAAAGGTTTTAATCTACTTGTAAGTACATAGTTTCCATTTCACTACCGCCAGACCTAGGCGAGGCAAAGCGTATAATTTTTTTTTTCTTTCCAACTCTTATCTATCTCATTGCAACGATGTATATTATTTATTGCCGTAGTAATGTCCACGCAGTCAGCGTGGGTGTGTGTGTCTAATACACAGCGAACTAGAACGATCGCGCAATTCGAACTTCTATGAAATCCAACTTTGCCCGTCCTCTCTCGTGGCTCCGTTCCGCAGCGTAGGAGTACCCAGTCCGCGTTCCGAACGGCTCTGTTCTTCAACCGACTGTGTCCTCGGAAACTCTCGCGGAGGGGACGACGACGACGCATGGGCCGTGAGGTCGACGGCTGGGCTATCTGGTTCGTCCTCGGAATCCAGAATTGCGCCGCCGCCCCCCACGCCGTATATGCTGTTGGCGAGAGAAGCGTTCCGACGGGCCCGACGGGCATGGAATGTCCGACTGGCCGTCGCATTCGAGAACAGGGGAAGCAAATAGCGCTCGTCCAACGCCTGGAACCACTTGCCATCCTCTCCGACAACCTGTCCCTGATCGCTCCCAGAACCAGAACCGGCACCGGCACCGGCACCTAGAACAGCAGCAGCACCATCACCACCACCACCACCATCACCACCACCTACACCACCATCAGCGGCATGCCCAGACTCTCCCCCAGCACGACCCTCAGGGTCCACGATCGTCGTCGCCATCGGAAGGACCTCACCACCATCGGAGTCAAACGAGTCCGACGACGACGCCATGGACAACACGTTGGTAGCGATAGGCGAAGAGCTGAGCGACCGCGCTTGGGCGTGGTGATTGTAACTACGCGGGCTGTAATGCGTCCCGATTCGCCCTGCAGCAGCCGCACGGCCGTAACCCTGCCGGGATGCCGAAAAGTAAGGGAGGGGCTCTTCGGCGTGTCGGCTCCATCCGCCGGATGGACGACGGCCCCAGGAGAGTCGACCGGGACCGCCGTCCTCATCGCTACTGCTCGCGGCCTCGTCTTCCA
>JBBPPF010000309.1:0-23308 GCA_038091815.1 Leccinum obscurum | reverse complement strand
TTTAGTTGCCCCTACGCCCGTGCACCGACCCCCTTTCGACCTTAGCGAAAATTCCCCCGCGAGACACTGCCACCCGTCACTGCCACGCCCGCCACGGCAGCGCGTCAGGTGACAGAAAGGTCGCGACTCGGTCACGGCCGGGCGGACCTCGAAGAAAGGTGGATGGAGTTCGAAAATCGGTCTCTGTGATCTGATTGGTCGAAATCGGTCGACCAATTTACCCCCTCGCATGGCGGTGCTGCCCTGCGGTCTAGGTCACCGGGAATATTCGGGAGAGACCCGATGTTTCTGTTTTAGTCTGATCGGCTCTCTCGGAGTGAAACTTTACTTAACTTGATTACTACATGGAACTCGACGCGCTCCCACGGCCGACGACATGAGCGAGCCCCACGTCCACCGCTCTCTAAATTTGCGCGTAGTGTCTCTGTAGCTAATTTGACCGGACCCTCGACGAGAGCAAGACAATGACAACTGGGGCCTGTCCGAGTTTACTCCACCCCATCCTTCTGAGTCAGTCCAGCGATTTCGACGTCGCAACCTCAAAACCTTTTCTCCACGAATTTGCCATCTTCGGAGCCGAGCACGTCACAGTCCTAACCGCCATCGGAGCCACCCGCCCACTCACTGGAACGCCTGGCGACTTTGACTTTGGCGACCACGAAGATGGACCCCTCGGCGGCGTCGATTCTAATGAACTTGAAGAGGACACGTTTCCCATTCACAGTGGTCATCTCGCACTCCCGGAGGACGACATAATCTAAGCAAGCCAGTGGTAAGGCGCATCATGCTCGACGAATTGCTACTGATATATGCGCATGTATTCTAGTCATATTCGCATTCCCCGAACCCGAACCCGAACCTGCCCACGTCATCACAGCTTCGCCACCCCCCCACATATCATCGGCCAGCTGCATGAAATGGATTTTTCGCTCGTCGACGCACGTGATACCCTCGCGGACACCATGGTAGACCAACGGTCGATGTGCAGGCTGTTGCAGAGCTTTTGCTCTCTCAAAATGGTCACTGGAAGGATCCCCTCAGCAATCCTCTCGTCCGCCATATACTGAATGTGGAAACCGAGAAAGGAACGGAGAACGAGAAACCCGTAGACCACCCCCGAACCGAAGCGATGTCCACATCCAATCTCTCAACTTCTCTTCGACCTCAGCAAGGGAAACGTGCTCTATAAATAAAGGAAAGAACTCGGATGGTGAGTATGAGAGCAAGGGGCAGGTCAAGGGTACGTAAGTACGTGGGCGCAATTGCGAGGGTGCATCCGGACAAGGTGACTTGGTTGTTTTCGTTCGGTGATGCATAGGAATCTGGCGAGCTGACGAACACGGGCGATGATCGACATCGGGGTCTCGTGCGATTCGTAGTTGAATGCAGGGAACACGACGGTGGAGCAACGGATAATCGCGAGCGGGGTGTTTGGGGCTCTCGCGAAAGGGGAAGGGGTCGACGTGCGGATGTATTTTGCACACATAGAGGCACGCTGGGCTACGCGTGGGTGCCATCATGGCAAGTATCACCATGTTACTCGTCCGCCCTTGCGGAGCTCGTCGTCACCCGACATTACAGGACTCACGATCAATATTTTTCTCTCGCCCTGTCTAACCTCGGATCTCTGCAACCAACCCGAATATCATGTTCGTGCAGCAGGCCCGGCTTCGCAGCTCCTAGTTACTTCCATAAAGAAACCAAGCAACAATCACCAACTTGGTGATTACCTATGGGAGCTCCGCACAGCCAGACCCCTCGCGTACCCTTCATCAGAGATATCCCACCGGCAGCATTGTAGGCTGATACGTGATACGCGAGACGCTAAGTAGTAATGGCCTCGAGCTCCATCCTCGCTTCTGTCAGTCCAACAGCCTCACGTTGACCAACCCATCGATGGAATCAACGAACGGAACTCCGTATGAGGGCAAAAATGCAAAAGCTTGCCCACTTTCAAATATTCCTGACGAGATGCGAAGGACTTTCTCCCAATTTTCGACAACCTGGTCACCACAAGGGATAATGATGAAGGCTTGCGTGAGATTGGATTGCCCACGTAGGTATCTAGCGCTTGTCGGTAGACATGAATGCGATGGACGTAAATAACAAAAATGCGTGACGACCTTAAGTTATGACGGAGACTCCGGAAACGATCTACGTGCAACGCGCACGAACATCGCATATATTTATATTTTGACGAGGGTGAATGGTTGCTGGAAATATCTGCGATGGGTCAGACGGAGAAGGACTGAACGTGATAGTATTTACCGCGTTCCTGTCAGAGGAGCAAGTCCAGAACACTGTGTCGCTCGACTCGTCGTAGGCATAGCAGTAAGAATTCGGATAGTTGTTCTCTGATGCGCAGCACGTTACAGTTCAACAGAGACTGATCACAACTCACCTTCATGGTCCAAGGTGAACGTTGACATTGAACGTCGAGCTAGTTATGTTCGGCTATGAAACTACAGATCGTCAATGAAATGTACGCGCGTCATGAGGACACCACACAAAGAAATACATACTTCCATATCCACACCTGTACGGTATACAGTTGCGGGAGACGCAACAGCAACGAATGCCCTCGCAAAGAGGGCCACAAAGGGAAAAAAAATTGGTCCACGACTGTCCGAGAGTAGTCTGAATCGAGTTTCCCGGCCAACGAAGACCGGGAGCCACAAAGAGAACTAAAGGATGGACATCCTGCCAGAAGCAACAAGTTGGTTGGTCTCCTCATACAGCATACGACCATTCTTCCCCTCTAGTCACATCGCTAGCAAAGCCAACGGATCGTGGTTCTTTCGAGGGGGTTTTCGGACTGGATTCTGTAGCGTCAGGGAACCGCGGTCGAGGGAACAAGTTACGCGTACTCACGCTTGGAGTGCGTACGGTTTCCCGTACGGGGTACATATGCGGACTTATCTGAAGTAGGGAAACCACGATCTGCGTCCAAAGGACACAATCGCCGCGATAGAGAGCACCAACTTGTGTAGCACGAACAGGAATGCCCACCCAGTCACCGCGACGCTTTTCAAAGTCACAGTACTACGCACCCAGTGGCGACTGCTTTTCTGGTACGTCGCTCAGTCCTTTAAGACTGATCCCAGCAAGGGATGATCATGGGTGACTGAAATACTCAGACCTTCCCGCTCAGAAAGAAAGACACATGCAAGATGCGTCTTGTACGTGCTGAGCCACGCAGCCTTCGAGCTGTCGCGAGTGAAAGAGAGAAGAACAGCACAGCCCTCTCTATAAACAAGTCGCGGCATCTGCCGAAGACAGAGAACCAGTTGCCATGAATTTATGTTCATACGACAAACAGAGCTTGGTCGATAATAATACAACCCACCTCGGACGAATCTGAAAAACGACCACCATAATCAGAACACAAACCCGTACCGGCCGACAACAATACCTACTTCCTCAACGACAATTACAAGCATTCTCCCATCTCTCAGTGCTGAATCAAACCATCATCTCTCTCAGCCGCCCTTCCTCCACCCTCGGCACAAATTCCACCTCAAACGGCTTCGGACGGAATATGATTGCATCCGGAACCACGCTCGCATACGTATCGATTGGCGCCTCTGGTCGTTGCAGGATGCGGAAAGACCATAACAACAAGGCAGCGTTGATGTACAGTGATCGTTCTGCGACGTTTATGCCGGGGCACTCTCTGTATCAAATTGCCACACAAGGGAAGGGAATAGAAGCATATATTGCGGTCGACGGGGAGGCAGATCAGGAATGCAGACTCAAGCAAGGGAAAAATGAAGCGAAAACGAGACGCACCTTCTCCCAAAGCCGTACGTGTAAAAGAATGTGTCTGTCCTAATCCGTCCATCTTCAGTCAACCAACGTCCAGGGTTGAATGTCTCTGGATCGGGGAACGCCTCTGGATCACGAGATATCGCCCTGGGTGAACACGGCGAGACCGAGAGGTAAATATGAGCACACTGCATCATAGGTGGGACATACCAATGACAACCCATAACAGTTGCACCGGCAGGAATACACTGGCCTCTCTAGGTGTACCAGCGTGAAGATCAATATTTGCATGTAGGTCGGGAGGAGAAGAGATACGCACCCAAACGATATCCTTCATCGCACGGTGCGCAAACCCTGGCATACAAGAACATAGTAGACCTCTGCGTTGGCTCAATTCACATGGACACGTACCTAGTGGCGTTGGTGGTCTCCAGCGCATTGCTTCGAACACAAACGCATGTAGTTGTGGCAGCATATCCCAATCTCCAAATTCGGGCGCTGTTTCCTTTGTCAAGAGCACTGGTCTTGCATGCTAAATTATAAGTTGAAATACCTCTATCCTTTCCAACCACTTTATCCAACTCCTCTTGCACCCGTGCCTGCGCGTCAGGATGGCAAGCTGCAGCCATGATCATCACAGTGATAGCCGAGGAGGTCTGGAATGCTGTATGTTAGTCTAATCGGTCGGACATGACGCAACAAGTCACGCCATACCGTGTCTGTGCCAGCCCCGAACAAGGCACCAGCGAGATAAGCCATCTCGTCGTCTGATAGCCCGTGGTCATCAGTGTTCTCAAGAAGCATCTTCGCAAACGACGGGCCAGAGTTGTTTGATTCCTGAGATCACATGTATATGAGTCACACAAGGCTCAGTTGCATCGACATTGACGCACCATATCCGCCCTGACCCGATTTAACTGGTCGCGAAAGAGGGCAAGCTCGTACCGATGCTGTTCCTTGAGCTGTCTACCATACCCAGGCACGTACTTCAACCATGGAATGAAATCCACCAGATACTGCCCGGGTCGCACCGCCGCCATGAAGTTGCCCCACACTTTGAGGAGGCGCACTACAACGGGATCGTCGTAGCCCGTCGGGGTTGTCTTTCCATACGTTATACGCAAAATAACCGAGACAGCATATCTAGACAAAGAACGCGCGCGGACGTCGGGGTGTGAGTCCATCCCTCGATGCAAGAGCAAGGCACACACACCGAAGGGTATGTTGCGTGTGATTCTTCGGGTCGTTCAGAATGTCGAGAATGACATTCCTCGCGGCCTCTGCTTGAATCCCTTGATAAGTTCGTGCCGCTTGAGGTTGGAGGTGTGTGCGTGCGGCGCGCCTCAGCCGGCGAAACCGGTCTCCAGCGGGTTCTGTGATAAGACGCATGCCGCCGGAGAGGATCTCGGCCACCGCGACCATGCGAGGACGGTCGGCGAGCACGCTTCCTTCTTTTTCCATGATTTCGTTCGCTGCCTGACAATCGGGATAGAGAAATAGAATACAAGAATAGAAAATACGGTCAAATTGAACGTACATCCATACGGCCAATGACGATAATCACGTTGCTACCGCGTCGAAAGGACACCACGGATCCATACCGCTTAACCAAAGCAGCGAGCTCGTGTGCGACGCTATGTATGACAAGGGTGAGAAGGGAATGATGTGATTAAGTATCTAGTAATCAAGTACTAGGGCAGCGTACTTCTGTTTCGGCATCGGGTTCTCCCAGAACCACGTCGCGGCTGGACCAGGTGGAAGCGGGACGCCGTTCTTAGCATGGGTGGGACTTGAGGCGACTTTTAAATTCTGAGACAAGAACACGAGTGCAACCGCGGTCGCTGCTATGCCGCCGGCGAGATATGCCCACTGGGAAATGGCAGAGGCGGAAATGCCTAGGCTGTCCGCGTGGAAGAGAGACATTGAATTGGCCCCTTGAACTTGAAGTGGATGCAAGCTGGAATATTCTTTCAAGCGCCTATCGTGTCTATCTAAGTAAGTACATAAGCATCAACACTAGCCTGTGGGGCATTCACACGCGTCCTGAATCTGATTCTATACAAAGTCGAGGAGGGTACTACGGTTCACTTTGCGTGTCATGGTAGTACACTGCACCCAAAATAACCCAAAGTTCACATCTGCATTTGTGTCACTACACAACGGCCGCTTCACTATCGAATACTATACTGTTGGAGAACCCGGAGTTACCTCCGCATGTTATACGAGTCGGAGGGTTCCGCACGGGGTACGGACGATACCGCGGTGTCTGCCAAACGGGTCTCGCGGGTACTGGTACGGTGTTGCCTAACCGGAACCGCAGATAGACCGTGCACGTTAACCGCGGGTTGATGGTGTTCTGCGGATTTGAGCATTACTTCCGTCACTCAGGACGAGGTGATCTATCTGGCGTCGGCGATGCCGTACAGTGCTTTGGACTGCTGGTTTATACCCACATGGTGCGGTGTCCACACTCCACAAGATGAAGAAGACGGTAAGTGTTATCAGACAGTCAATCAACGCATACTATATGCATACATCGGCACCGTGCCCAGTGCATGTCGCAGTGCTACTTTGATTTGTTCGCTTTGTTTCTTCACCGGCATGCCCTGTCTACAATCGCTATCTGATTGTCGCTCGAGGACGGCAGGACTTCAAACTATATCCATATGAAGGGTTATAATCATGACATGGTGGTGCATCCTGATGTCACTATCTTGCCACTCGATTTGACCACTGCGTTCGTCGATGGTCTGTTTCATCATGAGCCGATGCAATGCAGGTGTTCGGTTGGTATTGAGCCCTAGCCATAGCCCGGGGTGTTTTTTGGCACCATCCCAAGATTGTTCGATATTAGAGTCATTTGAATTCAAGGATATACTGTGCACAGAAAGTACTTACAGTATGTCGGGCGATGTTCGAAAAAAAACTTCTTGAGTCGACCAGAATGATCAATCAAAATAAGCTGTATTGGCCCGCTTCCACCCAAGCCCAAGTCGTGATGCCTACGATGAGACATGAGGCGTGCACTAGCCAAGACTTGGAAGTTGGATGTGGCTGCTTACCTGGGGGCATGTGTAAGCCAGCAAGGGCCGACTAGCTTTTGCTCCAGACAAATAACTGACCTTATAGCCTTGTGGGACCTCGCATACACGCTCGATCAGGACACGATAGAAAGGTAAACACATACGGTACACAGTCGCGAGAGACGCGATCGCAAGGGTTGTCCTCGCGAAGAGGACTGAGGGAAAAAATTGTTCACGACAGCCCGAGAGTAGTCTGAATCGAGTTTCCCGGACAACCAAGACCGGGAGCCACAAAGTGGACTAAAGAATGGGCACCTTGCGCGGCAATTCGGCTCATATCCTCATACGGCATGCGGCCCTTACCCTCTAGCCGCATCCATCGCATCGTGGTTATGTTTCGAGGGTTTCTTTTAGTACCATGAGTTGTGGCGTCAGGCAACCAAATCAGAGATGGTACAAGGCACGGATACTCACCGCTTGCCTGGCACAGCGAAGGATCTCAGCAGACTTTAAATGCCTACTCGCCTTTATATTTACGTTGCCAAGCGGCTTCTTCAGCCACTGTGACAGACGACCACGATTGCATCCAATGGACACAGTTGCCGCGATAGAGAGCACCAAATTGCGTAGCACGAACAGGACCACCCACCCAGTCATCGCGACGCTTTTCAAAGTCGGCCAGTGCGCACCGGGCGACTGCATTTCTGGTACGTCGCTCAGTCCGTTAAGACTGGTCCCGGCGAGGGACGATCAATGATGACTGAAACACTCAGACCTTCCCGCTCAGGAAAAAAGACGTATCCAGGATACGTCTTGTACGTGCTGAGCCTTGCAGCCTTCGAGCTGTCGTGGATGGGAGAGAGATGTACTCAGGAGCAGTCCCCCTTTATACGCGGAGTTGCGGCGTCTGCCGAGACTACTCTCAGTGAATGCCCCATCAGTACAGTCGAAAACAACGCCCTGGCAGATAGCCAGCGTGAATATTCCTGACCTCAACCAAGGCGCAGTCCGTTTGACGTTAGCCGATACAAGCACAAGTCTCCTAATCTACTTGGCTGCTGATCTGTGGGCTCGGAACACAGATTTCTTCTGTTAGGGTTCTGATCCTTCGACCCAGGGTTAGAAGCACAGGGGAATTCAGGAACTCAACACCAGATTCATGCTCGAGATCACATCAGTGTTGAGTCTTACGATCACGCATGTCCAAGCACTGTCAGGGAGCGTAAAGTTGGGTGGAACACAGCGATACATGTGTACGATGAGGTATTATTAGCATTTTTAGACATGTACCGTCGCTAATTTCTGGAAATAAAGTGGTCATATACCAATGTACACGCAGTTTCTATACCAAGCTTTGTGTTCTCTTCACCCCAGAACAGAGGTGTTCTACACCGTGAGCGGAAGCGACTTTAGATGTCAATGTCACTCTGCATACATGCCGTAGTCGACATGTGGCGGGTGAGAACAAGGTAAGAGCGCATGAAAATGCCTTCAACATCTCCCACCTCATTCGGAAAACGCTAAAATTCTAGACACGACCTCGGCGATCGGAGCCCTTATCCAGCCCGTCCTGGTGGAATGTACACCTCCGGAATTGAAGCGGATCGAACCTACCGCAAACGGGCCGTCGGAAACAAATGGTGATCGATCGATACGTTGGCTTTGACCTCCCTCACTCTCACACTACCGAAAACCCGGAGGTAGAAAGAAGGTGGGAGCCTGGTTTGATACCTGTGGATGAGCGGCGTACCAAACCGTGCGAGTAGATCCGAGTCGAGGTAACCAAGGGGGTGAGTATCACTACAATGTTATTGGGTTCAGCCGTTCGCTCCACGACTGAGCTTGAGCGATGTTGTCGACACTTGGCTAATACAAGCTGTAACTTCGATGTGGATGTGAACACTCCCAAACAGACTCTAGTTCATCGTTGTGATAGCAAAGAGAGCCGGATAGTGAAGCTGAATCACGGAGTTCGAGTATGCGATCACATTTCCTCATTCAACGTACACCACAAGCAAGGGATCCCCGTGATGAAGAAAGCACACCGTTCATAGGGGCATACAGACAGAGAAGGAGGCACTTCTCCAGAGATAATCAAAACTGTGGGCCTTGGGGGGTCCGAAGCCGGCAGATACATCAGCATTAACATATCTACGAAGGCTCCCTGATAAATACATCGATGTCCCCAAGAAAATCTAGTCTCTCGATCGTCTCTACAGCTCGTCGTGCGAATGCGACGAAGACGGCGTGTCGTCCGGCAATCCCTCGTTCGCTTGTGCGTCCTTTGAAGGCTCCGCAATCTGGCTCCCAGCCAGCACGTTCGAATCTGCCGTCGCCACGCTCGCGTGGATCTTGCCCTCGGCCGCCAGCCGGCGCGCGAACCGGGCAATCTCCTCGTCGTACTCTTCCCATTCGGGTATCTGGCGCGCACGCGACAGTTTGGGCTCTTTCTGTGTGATCACGAAATGGTTTGTCCGTAAACCGTAACACAGGCGATACTGGAACGACGAACCGTGAGAGGATTTTGGCACAAGTCAATTGTCTTTGCGCGATGGAGTCTGTCTTTGCTGCCTGCGGTCTTTTAGTACGGCGCTGAGTGTGCAAGTCGAGGGGCCAACAACGTACACCAGGTCTCGCACTGGATGATCATCCTCAGCACCTTATTCTACTCGACGGTAAGAATTTGCTTACCCATAGCCAATCCTCACTCAAGGAATACTGTACCTACGTCAGCGCACGTCCAGTCCGCAACAAATTTCACTTACGATCGGGACTTGAGCCTGTAGATTATTGGGAAGATCTTGACTCGAAATATCCAATCAGCTTGCTGAAACATCACGTTCAAGTGCTAACCTTGGTCCAAGTTTGCGAGTGAATTCGGATCCTGGGACAACATCTGGTATGATCCTCGGAGAAGATCCTGTAATTACGGTAAGCGTCTGAACCTCATAGCCGCTACTGTGTGCTCACCCCAGCAGCCATCTGAATTCGTCAGTTAATAACAGAACAATCCCGCTTGCATGGACGGAACATACCTGACGGAAGCGAACCAGGTCTACAACATACAGCGCACTCGAGGAAACGTAAGTTCGATCGAAAAGACGCTGACAGTGGTCAACATACCTAATGTGATACGGTCTACCATCCAAGAAATCACGCCAATATCCCGTTTTCCAGAAACGGAATCCTTCCATCTCATGATTGTCATCCCCCATCGGTGTATAGCCGTACGGTGCGCCGTGAAGATCCAAATCGACCAGCTCTTGCAGGTCTGCGCGCACGATCTGATCAGCGTCAACAAAGATCACCTTTTTGAGGTCCATTGGGAAAAGGACGTCCAGGAAGAGTATTTTATAGCCCCATATGATCCGTTGCTTTTCCTTTTGAGCCCTCAGCCATGACGGCCATTTGTAAGTCACCAACTCGTATTGAAACCCGTACTCTTCTGCCATATGCGGTATGAATTCCTGCGAGAAACATCAATGAACAGCACAATCAGGGCTGTCGAGACACTTACAAGGAAGGATGGCGAGAGGAAGTTCTCGATGAACCAAAACTTGACGCTACTATTGGTATTCCGCAACACGCTCAAGATCATGATCGAAGCAAAGCGCTGCGGAGAACACGCTAAGAACAAGTTCACCAGAACATAAAGGACTAGTACCTCGTACAACAGACCGGACGCCACAGTGAAGATGTTGATGTCCGCTTGACCATCGCCCTGTGTCTGAACAGCCTTTGTTTTGCCGTCGTCCTCTTCGGAGGCGAAGAACGAGGAAACCCTAGTTCAAAGAATAAGGTCGATATCACAATAGTGTGTCGAGAAACTTACTTGGACACCCAGCTTTCCACTATATTCCCTGATCCTTTCCCGGACGCAACCTGCAACCCGTCCAGAACGTCCATCCTCTCCGTACCAGGTTTCCGGGCAAGCCGAGGATACAATGTCAGCCCATCAAAGCTCATCACCGTCAACTCGTCACCAGCGTCAGCGATCGACGGACTGTTCCATCCCTCACTCCCAACGGTCTCCAGCTCATAGATATCACGCCCACGTCCCTCCCTAATCTCGAGTCGGAACGTCCCCGGTCGCGCCTTGAACTGCAAGTACCCCAAGTTGACGACGACCTGCGTGTCGTCGACGATCGTTCCGTCGTTGGCACTGATGAGCTGTAATTGGACACCTCTCGGCGGGTTGACAGTATTTAACTCGCGCGAGTGTCCTTCCACGATCAGGTAGTCCAGCGCAAAGAGTGCTTGGACGCCTTGGATCTGATCTTCGGGTGAAAGTTTGCCCAGTTGAATGTTATCCAAATCATAGAGGGCTTCACGGGGCCGGACGACCCACGCAGGTGGAACGTCCATGCTCAGAGTGTAAATCGGCTCCAAGGGAAGTCCACTGAACGTTACCTGGGAAGGAATTTCTTGCCTACGAACGATCAGAGTCAGCAGGATGAGTACGAAAAAAAGAACTTTACCCATTGGCATCATAATCAAGGCGTGATACGACATGGTAACGATAGAATCCTTTAAGTGGTATCTGAGGGTCATTCAGAAAGAACAGGACAAGATCGAACAGTAATCTTCGTACCTCTGTTTGTTGGGTGGGATTCAAGTAGACTTCAATGTAGACATCAGGGAAAAGTTCTGAGGACCGCTAAACATCGATCAACACTCGCAGAGTCACATATAAAGGTTGGAAAAATTACAGTCAATATCGCCGACCATCGCTGAGCACTTTCGCTCAAAGGGTCCACCAAGACTGCAATGTGACTCTGAGCCACAGAGGGATCACCAACGGCAAGTTTCCTGCAATGAACATGAGCTATAAGGCCACAATATTAATTCGGAGGTACTCACGTATAGTGGCTCGAAAGCAATCGGTGATTCCGCGTACGTGGTTTAGGTGCAGTGTCGAAGAGACCCGCTTCGGAAGGGTCGGGCTGTTGATCGGCATAAATGATTGAAGATGCCATCGAGATCAGGTCTGCGCGCTCGTATCTGATTGCGGGGACGTTCGTATCCATTAATCCGGTCCGTGATCAGTGGATTAACACGACCTACTCTTCAACGGCTCCGTCCGGACCAAGCATCTCATGGATTGCATCGGCGACTCGACCGACTCGCTGCTTGATTTCAAAGATCTCCAGCATCTCGAAATCCTCGGCAACGAATTCAGAATTGACGTCAAAAGGTCCAACAAGCTGTTTCACGAGGTCGTGGATGAGAGCCAAGGCACACAAGATTAACATACAACGTACGCGTCCGTTGGCCAGGACAGCCCTCTGTCCCGGCTCAAGTCCCAACAGGCGAACCACTAGACGGCTGGCTTGTAGCAGGCGGGTGACATCCGCCGGAGCAGCTTCATCCTTGGTCAGAAGAGGTGTGTCAGTAACTTGGTGCTTGTCTGGTCCTCCAGCCAGCGACTCCAAGATACGCGAAGGAGGGATATCGCCGAGACCACCCTCGACGAAAAGGGTGGTCAGCAACGTAGAAGCCGCCCCCGTGGTTGTTGCGTTCGAATTGTGGATAAAGGTGACCCGAGTTCTGAACGAGCGTGCCTATATCTGGTGAGCACCATGACGAGTTGATGTGAAGATAAACCTCGAATACCATAAATTTAAGAGATTCCTTGGCCAATTCAAGGCCCTCTTCCGAATCAAAGTCGGCAATAACGTAGACAGATACGGCAAGATTGTCAACCTCACCTACTCTTCATGAAAACGATGAATTGAACTGAGAAACGCAGTACGCACTTGGAACAACAAAGGAGCCCTGCGTTGTCTGGAAACTCGCCCTAGCGAACACCTCTGGTAAGTTAAAGATATGCAAATCACTCCCGTCACGTGCATGTCCATGACCAGAACTATCCACAAAGATATATGGATTTCGGCGAGGGAGCGTAGAGGGAAGGTCATAGAAGAACGTTGGAATCAAGTGAAGATCGTCATCCGTGATCTCGCTAGTGTAGACCTTGGGAAGCTTCAGGGAAATAACAAATGATCAGTACATGTGTCACGTACCAACTCCTGAAGAATCTGCAGTTGCACCATAACCTCGCTCGACATCTGTTGGAACATGGCCTACAAACCCAAACTTTAGTGAGACGCCCAAAAAAAACGCCATAGGTGTATCTCTTACATCACTAATGGGGAGATGCCTTCCGTTGATGAAAGCGTGACCCTTCCCGGAAACAGCCTGGCCTAGACCTAGTCTTCGACGGTATTTTTGTGATTGAGCTATAACGTCCTCCCCCGTCACCTTGTCAATGAGTGGAACGTTGCCCTGTACAACTTCGACAAAGTCGTCTTCGGCACCAAGCGAACGGAATGTCTCTTGTATTATTTGCCACGATAGACCTGGCAGCCTGCGCTCCGCGTGAGCACGCGAAACCTGCCAAGGATCGTGAGGATCTCGCCAAGGACGAAGCGAAAGTGAGATTTACATACCCCTTGAATGAATGATATCATCTGATCGCGTCCATACTTGTGGTTGATGTAGTACACGAGTCGAGCCATCCTGAGACCTGGTAAAGGGTTGGCATTGACACATATACGGTGCATATACAGACTCACTTTCGCCCTCGCCCTCGGGAACGATGCCCCATCTGATCGGAAACCCTCGAGTCACAAAGTGCTCGGACAGAGTGTTTAGCAAGGACAGAGATCGCATCTGTGATAGATCAATGACGAGAATCACGTTGACTAGGTTCTGCCGAATCCTAAGCATGGGTGAAAGCAGTGACATCGCGTGGACGCGGAGGAGCTGCGAATTATCACAATCTTAGTCAGAAACGCGTAACAATCCGAGGCAAAGGCAATACACACAGCTTGTAACGATGGGCTGGACGTGGCGTAGCGAGCATCGGCAGCCAAATCATTCCAATATAGTATGACACCTCCACCTTCTTGTCTGTCGCTTGCGTCAACGAGCCCTTCGAGATACTCAGCAAACTTGGGTGGGAGTGAAAAGGCTTTATTCTCTTCTACAACATTGTCGCCTTCGCTCATTCGTGCTTGCGCTGAAAATGCCTTCGCTGAACCACGCGTAGACGGCGCAGAATCAGATTGTTGCGGGGCTGAGTTAACAGGATGCATAAGAAGCTCAATCGCCTGCTCTGTTGTCAAACCTAAGTCAACAAGAGACTTGACGAGAGTACGTTCACGCTGCAAAGTGCGCAAGAGCCTAGGTACGGAGTTTCAGTCATAAGGTGGACAGAGAGCAGAAAAGATCCACCCTCACCCAAAGATGCTGGCCGTGCTACCCTCGTTCTCGTTGAGAATCCGTCCGTTTGCCCAAACCATATTCACCCCCTGGGCTGCTTTCACCCAGTTGTTGTATACTTCGTCACTCAGCTCTTCGGATATTCTAATTTTGCGGGCAAGGGAGGTCGCGTAGAGTGGGAACGAGTTCGTGAGCGTCTGAAATAGCTGCAAATCAGAGAGAGGGAGAGTATGGTGACTGTCCCAACAGTGATGGACGTGCATCGGCTCCGTGAGGGGTCTGTCGGAAAACGACACTATAAATTGGACTGCCTTTGTGCCAAGCTCTGTGAAACGGACATGTAATTTTCCTCGGGGCTAATGGAAATCAGGAGACTAACCTGAAATCTCTTCGGACGTCAATGGCTCTCCTTTCATCGCCCTCGTTTCGGCCTCTTCGTCGATGTATGGCAAGGAATCAAAGATACAGGTGAGAATTTCTTCGTCGGAGGATCCATGAACCTCATCGTCTGCTGGTCCAGTAGAGTCCTGGGAGGTGGTGTGGTCCTGATGTTGGTTCCTGTCGTCGAGAACTAGGTAGTCCATCTTTTTGAGGTCGAGAGAAACACCATATCCAGAGAGATGACTCGACAGTTGGTCATCTCCGTGTTCAATAGTCCCCTTGGCCCAACGAAGGACATATTCGACATCCGGCTGTAAGCTGAGAAGGGCGTCGTGAAGAGGATGGAAAGATGGCGCAGTAGGGTTGGCAAAGTGGATGGCTGTACGCCGTGGCTCCCCAGAAGACGGAGAAATTTGATGGACGTGATCCAAGGGAAAACGCTTTGGCTTTGACACAACAACGCGATCGTCTTGGGAGTTGGCGAGCTGAAGAAGCGTCTCCGCGTCGCACACGACTTGACCATACCAGTCGACCCAGGACGCACACTCGGAACTTTTAAGCTTGTCGCTATCCGTCAAACTCGCAATGTGACGATCATAGTGCTCTGAAGACGCAGCCAGGCGGGGTGTCACGGCGTGCAGCGCAAGGCGTACACGAGCGGAATTGAGGGAAGCCCAATGCATGTGATGAGATGCAGCCGTGAAGACAGCATTATGCGCTTGCTGGGGGGTATATTGGCGCTCTGTGAGGGTGAATGCAGAGAGCAGAGGAAATAGGACTGAATTGTCCTCCATTGCGACTGATTCGCTAGAGACCGGTTGAGCAGAGATGGGTGATTCAAAGTGTCGGGGACTTACAATGCTTCGAGCAACGGATCGTTGGGAGAGAAAGAGGAGCGAAGGGAGACTGTAACGGGCGGGGACGTGCCATAAGCGCTGATGGCGCTCAAGACGATGCCCGCGAGGACAAAGAGCGTTCGAGGGAGCGCCATATGATGCCCCTTCGAATTCCTCGTGTTCTACTTGTCGCGTCAAAAGTAGTACCTTGACACGACGGCTCTGTATCACGTGCAGCACTTTCGGCAACTACCGTAACTCCGCCCACTTTCTGCTATAAAAGACCGACGACTACCGCCTTTCTCTTTCAACCCACAACAGCTCGAAAGCTACGAGGCTCAGCACGCACAAGACGCGTCCCAGACGTGTCTTTCCTTCTGAGCGGGAAGGTCTGAGCATTACAGTCATCCTCGATTGTCTCTAGATGGGACCAGTCCTAATGGACTGCGCGACGTACCAGAAATGCAGTTGCCACTTGTGCAATGGTCAACTTTGAAAAGCGTCGCGGTGACTGGGTGGGTGCTCTCTTTCCACAATACTTGATTCCGCTCTCTCTATCGCGGTCATTGCGTCTTCCGACGCACAACGTGGTTTTCAGGTCTGTCTGACCGCTAGGTCAGCTGTCTGCAACGGGGTTTGACACTTCGACTCGGTCCACTCCATCCACCGAAAGAGGAGCAGTGCAGCCATAGAACTGCCGCTGATCCAGGCTTACCAGCCCGCTGCTAGGATGCAGGCCCAGGCACTGACCGGCCATTCCACATTTCCTACGTGACCCACTTTGTCACCCTCTAGTGCATACCATTCACTGTCGTTGTCCTTTGGTGTCTGGCTACAACCACCCATTGCCCTGACCGCGTTGTTCTTGCCGCTGGTTCCCCAGCGTTACAAAGGTTTTTCATTCCACGGAATAACTTTTGTAGCCGTATGAGGAGACGAGTCGAATCGTCTTCCTGGAAAGGGCACCCGTCTTTTAGTTCACTTCGTGGCTCACTGTCCTCGTTGACTGTGAAACTCGATTCAGACTACTCTCGGACTGTCATGGTTCTATTTTTTGTCCCTTTTTCTCTTCGTGAGGATGTATGCAGTGATTGTACCAGTTCACTGAAAAATGATGTAGAACTTGTTGGCGTGTACATCTCTTGATTCTTGATGCGGGATTCGTTGACACAATTTCAGTATGTAAAAGTTGAAATCTACTTGTGAGGTCATCAGGTCACTAGTGCCACACCATTCCCGACGTTTATTTGTTGATGTGCACCACAGTGCGAGTGACAAAAAAACCAACCAATGTAGGTGTGGTATGTATGAAGTCATCTTCTGCAATGCTTCGATATTCGCCGCTAACAAGATCGGAACTTGTCAGCGTTTGACACTTTATTTAAGGAGACACTCTAAGCACAGCCTTGGCCTAGGCTTCTTTTCGCTGCCAGTACTGCGGTCGTGTTCACTTTCTTTCCAGCTTCTTTTCTCTTGGGAGTTCCTTGATTGTTTGTGGTGTCCTAACGCCTAAACATGTATTCGTATATGGTTATGTACATATCTATACTATATTATGACCATTCCTTACAGGCACCCTTGGCTTCGCCGAACGATCCGATCGCTCCACCGGCCAGGCGCACTGAGTAAGTACTCCGTCCCACAAATACATGTACGTGTTGCGACGTCCTTAGGCACGTCTAGTACCTATCGCGCCGAGAGCGGAGAGCGGAGAACTGAGCTCATCCAGCCATATCCACAAGTGCTTCGGTGTTTCGTGACTTCTTGTTCTCTTGTTCTTACACTTTTTGTCCGACCACGATTCGAATCACTTGGTCGTTGGTGCGAGGACCGCACCGGACATGCACACAGGACGCACCACGCACGCACAGAGTGGTATATATATATTTGTACTTCCTGCACAAAACATCCGGACGTGAACGTGGGGAGCCACGGTGTATTGGTCATCGATATATGACTGCCTGTGGTCCTGTGGAGGACGCCAACCAGCACGGGATGTGGACGTTCGGACGTGAATAGAGTTGATGGGTTCTTTTTCACATGTCCCACCCCATCCAGTTGCCTGAACCCTTCAGACGGAGTCTCACGGGCCGAGGCGAACGAGATGGCAGTTCCAAGTACATGGTACCTGCGAATGCTATGCCAGGTCTCCGGGTCCGGGATAGGGAGCGTCGGTGCCCGACTCGCTTGCATACACACGCGTACACACATATCGGAGACACATTTCTTCTCTTTGAGGGAATGCGGATCGCGAACGGGCCTGCGGTTTCCGGGATGGTTTGAACCGGGAATCTGGAACCTGGGTACTGGGTGAGACGGATGGACAAAAGGGTGGGTTGGTGGAAACAGGGTAACGACGTCGCAGTGTTGTTATCGATATCGAAGCGTCGCTGTTGTTTTCTCGGACATTCGTCTTTCTTTTTCAATCAATTGTACCAGCAGAACTATCGTCGCGCTCGCGCGTTGGGAAGCAGGGCAGACAACGTCGACAACGCGCCCGGATCAGTCAAGAAGCGAGGAAATGATGACGACGATATCAGCATTGCATGTTGTATAGCCACCACGCCGCGCGCGGGTGGGGCCGGTTGGGGTGCTCGATATCGAAGCGACTCGGACGAACGTCGCATTCACCCTTTTTCTTTATCGCGGGGACCTTGAATCGAACATTTGAAGGTGTACTCGGGAGCTCACGGAGACGACGGCGTGGATGCTGTGTTCACACACGGCTGCCTGAAATGGCTCAAGCGCAGATCCTAGCGAGGCTGCGCTTGCGTCATGAGAGAGTCGGCGGTCGGACAAGCTGTCCATGGCAACCGCAAAGACCACACCCCCGGCCCTAGTATCGTGGATCAGTGCACGACAAGCATGTCGTGAAGACACAATTGAGCGAGGGTGGATTTGTTGTTGTTGTTGTTGTTGTTTCAGAAGAGTCATTTGCAAGGACTACTCGGGGTTCCCTCGTTGTGACCGGTCTGGGAAAAGCATTGTAGGAACAAGGAACCGGCTTGGCGTGATTGCTGCGAACAATCCGCTACGTAGCCTAGTAGGAGAAGCGTTGAACGAACGTGATTTTCAGTCACTGGAGCGCAACTCCACGGGGCCTTTCCGAGCCGCAAATGAAAGTTACGGGAGATACATGAGAAACGCGGACAATATGGCTGAGAATGGACGAGTGAAACTTTAATCTGGAGCATATCTTTCGAGATATGAAGGAGCTTAGAAGGATGGGGAGAAGAGCGTGGGAGGAGACGATTAGCATCCGAGGAGATCGCGTGGACAATCGAGCTGAAGCGTGGAGGCAGGCATACGTCAAGCACAGCAGGCATGATGCACGACGTCGTGCGGCTGGACTACAAGCTCGATTGATGAAATGGAGTTTGGAATAATAGGGCGGTCCCGCAGAACATGCAGGGTAGGACAAGGGGGAAGGCCGGCAAATAAAGATGCTGCGGGCGAAAAGCGGATATGAGACAGGGGTGGTCTGGGTGGTCTGACTGATATTCTACTATGTTCTAAAGATGTGATTCGGAACGGTGGTCGTATTGTGGCCGACGTGGCGATATGATGGTGGAAATAAGCGGTGGGGGGGGTTTGTACTAGGGATAGTCGCGGAGACAATAGGTGGAGTGTACTTTTGATGGAAGGACGTAAGATGGGGGGTCACGCGCTGATGGTGGCATGGACGACTGAGTTAATGAAGAGCGACGTGGCGGGGACTCCTATCACTCACAACGAGGCTTGCCATAAATGGACACGTGGGACCGAGGAAAAGGAGTTGCAATGTCCTCGTGATGACTAAGCACCGCTAGAGCCGATCCAGGCCCCGGCTGTGAGATTTAAACCCAGATAGGAAAGCTCTTACGCCCGACGGGCTGTGCCGTAGTCGGAGAACAAAAACAGCTCCAACCGGGCTGACAGTGATCAGCCGAACTCCCACTTTTGATATCCTCGTTTTTTTCTCTCCAAGCGACCCAGCGTCGTCCTCGTCCTCCTCGTCGTTCCCCCCATGTTGCTCGCACACAAACCCGTCTTACCCCCAATGTTCCCTCCATCATCACACCGTCGACACCCATCAGCACCCCCAGCCGTCATAGTACAGCCCACCAAGGTGCCCGGCATACTCTCCATATCGAAGCCTCTCCGCGCCGACTCCCCCCGCCAACATCGCCAGCAGAATCCCCACAATCGCAATCCACAACGTACGCTCAAACCCAAGCATGCCAACGTCGAGTCTGCCAAGCATGCGCACGAGAAGCCGTCTCCCGACTCCGCACTCCCCTCAGTCGCGGAGAAGCCGGTTGTACCAGTACATACGCCCACCCCGGACAAGCTCCCCCGCGGCCGACAGAACAAGGCCCCGAAAGATAAGACTCCGGCTAGGTAGATGTCGTCACCCCCCATACAGCACTTCCCACCTCACCCATCCTTTTCATCTCCAGGAGCTCGTCCGCGCATGGACAATCACGACGCAATAACGCCCGACAACCTTCGCCCCCCATCTCTTCTTCGCATGTAGAAGGTCCCGTATTTTCTCAGCCCCGTAATCCTACCGCAAACTCTTTCGATCCGTTCATCGTCAGTTCCGATTCCGATTCCGACGCAAACTCTCGTCCTGCTTTCCCCTCCAACAGCCGCTCTACCAAGCTGTCCCCGACCCTTGCGCCCCCTCCCCCCGGAAAAGCCGCTCGCCGCCGAAACCAGATTGTCCAGCCACCTGGCACCCCTTCCCCTGCGTCTCGCCCCGTTCCTGTTCCGGGAAACAAGCACTCTACTCATCGGAATAATCTTTCCAGATCCGCCCCAGTTCCCCGAGCGCTTCCTCGCATGGGTACAAGGCGGGCATCCACGGGTTATGCGATTGACACGGATTTCCCAGTTTGCGATGACACCACTGACGTGGAGGATACTTCGCCTCCAACTACCCCCGCCCGGGAGCTCCCTACGGACCACGTGTGGCAACATCTCTCCTTGGATGGTCCTCGCACAGCCCCACTCCCTCCGTTCAACGTCTTTTCGTTTGCCAACGCTGCGGATTCCACTCCGCTGCGGCCACGTCATCATCATCATCGCACGCCGAGCGACGGCGTGTTCAACATGTCCATGGACGAAGACATGTCTTCCACTTCCGACGCCCCGGAGGAGCTCAAGAAGCTCTTTGGCTTCCCGCCGAAAAAATTCGGCTCGGTCGGCCCCAGCGCCTCCAATGCTGGCAAGGACAAGGCCGGATTCTTTGCGAGTTCCGTGTTCCAGAACTCGCCCAGTCCGGACGAGTTGCCTCCCCCCGCTTTCTAAGCGGTCCATTCCTTTTTAACATTGATTCTCATCAAAAGTGTAGAGGTAAATATTGCCATCATCCTGCCTCTCTGTTGCTGACCTTACACCGCTATCGCAGCTTAGATTATTCGTATTGGCGATCAGCCCCATTAGACTAATATCACCCTAGCAGCGACATCATTCCCCTCCCACCTCCGGAAGGTTTCCCTTTGTCGATCCCATGTCGACCAGAAAGTTGACCCTCGTCGATGGCCTGGGCCTGGTCTTCTGGGACGGCTTGTGACTCCTACCGTTTTCTTCCGATATCATTATTCTCGGCAACCTCCGGGATTGGTTCCATGTGACATTTCTTCTGGGGCTGTTGGTTTCCCACGCTGCGTTCGGTGTCGTCCGACGGATAGTTCCGCTCTCTCTATGGTTTGCATCACTCGGTCTTTTTACTGGTCAAGGTCTCTCTCGCACAGGACACTCGCGGTTTCTTATTTCCCCACCACCCGGAGACTTACATCCGGGTTCCGTCTAGCGTCGATATTCATACCTCGCTCGCTCGCGGATTTTTACGTTCCAGCATCCCACCTCTTTCTATTCTTCCATCTACTCAATGTGTCAGTATCGCCGGCTCGTTTCCCCATCGCATGCTTTCGCCCCATCACCCCACGCTTCTTATCTTGGTTCCCGAGAAATCGGGTCTGTATAAAAGGAGCTGACGAGGCCACGACATACATTAAAAACAAGACATCCTCTCCAGCCTCGGATCAGCCATGTGTATATGACCTTGCTGTTGTTCAGGTTGCGCGCCGCGTTCAACTGCAAGTTAACAACTATCCGCCTGCCCCTGCTTATTTATACGCGGCTTTGCGTTGTGCAGGGTTTCCATTTCTTCCTCTTTTGTGTTCTTGGATCTGGGGACTTCCGTGATATTTGCCTCTATCACTCCTCCTATGCTTCCACCCTTTACTTATATGCCTCGTCTTTTTGGGTTCACGGTCCCTAATTCCCTTTGCCCATTGTCTTTTTAGTGATTCAATTGGTGGTCTGGCTATTTATCTCCTTCGTCGCCAACCTCGAATCCTCTTTCACTGCTCTAGGATGCTTTGTCCGGAGCTTGTCCTTTTTTTTCCTGCTCTTTTTTCCCTGTCCAGGCGTGTATCAATATCGACTCGGCCCACTACTAGCTCGGACTATCGCATCGCATCATACCCATCACTTTTGTGCTATAGCCAACCTTTTTTCCCTTGTCTTTCCTTCACGATGTGTATGGTGCGACATTGGTTTCCCGATGCCTATATTGGACCCTGTTGTAAGTCCGTTCCATCATCCATCATCAGCTCTTGGCGCTGATCATCCCTTCTAGTTTATTATGTTCCTACTGAAGTAACGTACACACATACCCTTCTCCCCTCTCCACGACGTTGGTGCAGCGAGAACCGAAGCGTACATACTCTTCCATTAGTTCACTTCCCTTTTCCTCCTCCGTTTAGATTGCTCGCCGCACCACGGTTCCGCCTTCCTACATAGTAACCTAAACCCCCCGCTCGTTATACGAATCATTTAACCAGTACACTCGTTCATACAGAATTGATGTTTTGAATTGAATAGAAATTTGTTTTGGAAAAGAGTCGGAGAGTCGCCTTCACTCTGCAGAACGTGTACTTGCCCTCAAGTTGGCATTGGCAAGCAGTCGAACTGAGTACTTCAAGCTGCAAGTCACGATGAATTTCAGATACCCAGCCAGGAAGATTTCCGTGCTAGCAAGTCTTCGGCCGACATATGCTTTGATATGCCCGACCCGAAAATTTTCGTCCTCCGTTGATTGGAAGGGTATTCGCTGTATCGTCTGTCTCACCTGATCATTGCAATCAGATTCAGATCAAGCTAATTTCGCTCATCACAGCATACACCCTGCCTTCTATCGCGCCATCATCCCCACGATCAAGTTCCCCACTTTTCCAGACGCACGTCCAGCACTACTAGCACTAGCACCATGAACTATGAAATCGGAGCCGAACATGTCCTCCACCTTGCCATCGTCGGTGTCGGCGGTGTCGGCTCTGAGCTCGTCCAGCAGCTGATCGATTCGACCTCGCCCTACCCGATCTCCATCGCTGCGCTCTCTAACTCGCGCAAGATGCTCCTCTTCATAGACACGGATCGCTGCTTCCTCCGCTTAGGACAAGCGTGGGTCAGTGCACTAGACGGACCAGACGCGCAGCCGGCGAGCCTCGATGATTTGCTGGATGCACTGTCCACAGTCGCGCAATGCAAGCCAGGAAAGGTCGTCTTCGTCGACAATACGTCGTCTGAGACGGTCGCGGAGGCGTACCCACGCTTTTTGGACGCGGGCGTGCACGTCGTGACGCCGAACAAGAAGGCGTTTTCGGGTAGCCTCGCGCTGTATGAGCGGATCTTTGGATCGGTCGCGGATCGATGGACTACCACGGGGACGAGGCGCGGGGTGGTGTATAACGAGGCGACCGTCGGTGCGGGGTTGCCAATCATCTCGACGCTCAAGGATTTGGTGAACACGGGGGATAAGGTGAGTGTGGTATCAAGGTGCCAGGTATCAGGGCAGGCATGTGACGGCGACGACTTGCAGGTGAAGAAGATCGAGGGCGTCTTCTCCGGGACGTTGAGCTACATCTTCAACGAGTACTCCCGAGGGGAACAAGGCGGACCTTCATTCTCAACTATCGTGCAAGTCGCCAAGGAAAATGGGTACACGGTGAGTAACGTTCAGCCTGCCCCCCCAAAAAAAAAGAAACAAGGAAATGAAGAAATGACACGCCATCGAACACTGACAGGAAC
>JBBPPF010000308.1:0-23379 GCA_038091815.1 Leccinum obscurum | reverse complement strand
AAAACTTCAAGCGGCCCACCACCTTCATTCCCATTGCCGTCACCGCCACTATCTCCCAACCCCGTCATTGCGGGTCCTCGTTCGGCTCCAAACGGGTCGCCTAACCGTGTGGCGTTCCCGCGACCCCAGGCCAATACGTTATCCGTCACGACCAACCTTACCGTTCCTGCACACACAGTGACCTTGATAAACAAGGTAACTGACCGGCGAGTACCAGTTGTTTTCACATCTTCCTCATTTCTGATTCGATTCAGCCCAACGATTGGAGCTCGTCTACCACGTTTCTGATAATGTACTGTCCCCTATCTCGTATGCGTTTTGCATCGTGCTGAATGGTGACAGATTGGGGTGTGTCGTTATCAACATTCTTGATCGGCTGCCTCGTTGTCACATCATTCATAGCCTGGCAGATTCGTTCATCTCGTTTGCAATGTACTGTCCCCTTCTCCGTTTACATTTGGCTGATGAAAATCTGCATCAGGCAAGCAAGGTTTGATGCGGCAACACCGCACACTCGTAAGCTAACGTGCTTCCGGATAGCGTTGCCGCAGAGGTGAAGTAACTTCGAAGTGAATGAATTTCACTTCGCGGAGGTCACACTTCGTCACAACTTCGCTGCAATCGAATTGGGAAGGAAGTGAGTGAGTTCAGTTCAGGAGGCAAGGTGAACTGTAGTCTGTACCGTGGCATACCTGGCAATGGTGAGATATATCTAGGAAAGGTGGCCCCTGTGTGTGACGCAACGGCGTGTCACGATGCGACCAACGACGCAAAACCGGCGTGACGCCGACTGGCGACACGGACGACAATGCGACGACAATGCGGGTACAATAATGACGCTTCGGCCACGATACCGACCATGACGTGACCACGACATCGCCAGCACGAGGATCACACTGAAATATTATGGCAGTAGCTTCAGTGCTTAGTTAGCCTACATTTACATAATGTTTATTACTTTCCGTGCTTTCCGAATCGGAATTGTGCCTTGGAATTGGGCGATATCGACGGTACTTGCGAACGAAGTCGAAAACGAGTATATACTTAGACTGATTAATAATCACTCATGATTGGATGGAAAGTTCCGGGGCACTTCATTTCACCTCCCGAAGTGGACGCAGTCACTTCTCTACGGGCTTATGTTGTTTCACGAGCACGTTTCCTCGCCATCTACTATTGGGTATGGTCTCTCTAACATTTTTGTCGCTCACTACTATTATACCCTTACGATGGGAATGACGGTAATTCGGATTCACACACATTGTACGTATTCTCGAACCCGAGCATGACACATCACTCATTCATTCTCTTGCGAGCGGACAGGATGTATACGTAACATTAACAGTGTACGAATGAAACTAAAACTTATCGGTAAGAGAGACAAAGTGTGCTGAACAACCGACGAAAACGTGAGAGCGAGCTTGTGCAAGACTGGCTACATGTGGTTGCTAGCGAATTGTAACATTATGCACTGTCTTGAAGGAGGAGTTACTAGCGCCTCGGCGCCGCTACGATACGATACCAACTATTCTATAGATCTCCGTGAGTCCGTGACCTTTCAAACTGCGGCGAATATTTTTACATGACAGCACATGTGACTCATCATATCCTTTCCTGCCGTCAACTATCACGTGCGTCACCTTTCGTCACAATTCTGCAAGTTTTGTGATCCGGATTCCGGGCCAACATCATACGATACCAACTATTCGATAGATCTACCCCGTCACAGTTGGAAGTTGCCTACGGCCGGGGCCACTGAGCCCATCTCCGATTGCTCATCCAATGTTCGTACCGCCAGACCAAGTCCAATGCGGTCCTAATCCACGAAGTCGACGCTGGGGCTGGTAAGGGTAGGGGTACGCGGTGTACGTCTGACGCCCTTGACTCAGGGTGCTCTCGTAACCGTGCGTCTTGCTAACACATTTCGTGGCTTTAGGGCAGTGTAAACCACATCACGATAACGAACAATGAGCGAATCGGAACCGGGCATGATGATGATCACACGATCAAGTGGGCCAACGGCAACGGTTATGAAATCGCAACGGGAAACGCACTGATGAACACCTCTCCCCGCTCGAGCCCAGCGGCTCTGGCTCGTGAGTATTACTTGACGTCAATCGGACGGTCACCGGATTTGATCGTAAGCGACATCGTTGTTATTGTTGCTGTTACAGTACTTAAGTGTTCCGAGTCTTCGCAGTATCGTCGAAGTTGGTTTTGAGATAAGGTTCAAGTTCCAGTTGTCCGTAGTAATTTCGTCCTTGCGGTGGGTCAATGGAAGGTTGGGAGTAGCCACAGATACACTGATAAATAGTACTTAGGCCTGACACTGATCGCGTGCGCAAGCTATATTACTAGTAGCGCCGTGGCCGCTCTCATGCCAAAATTAGAGTCGGCGACACCATCCAAGGGATCTTCCGAAGTTCCGATCACCAAATATTGAATGTCTGGAGACATTCGAGGATTAATTATTGCATCGAGTCATGCATACGATTTTGGCATTCACAGTTTCTGTGGCATTTGGAATCACGGTGCGAACATTAATTATTGTCTTATGTTACCTGACTCCGTACTCGCACCCGCTACGCGCGAACGTATCAGTACTTCCTGCACCTCGCGCAGAGCGACTCGGATTGAAGGATGTCCAACCTTATGCATAGGTGAGTCAAACAAATATTATGTCGTTATTTGATTCATGCACTGTGTCACAAGGCCTGTCAGTGATGGGCCCAAGTTGCGGTTGGTTCCTCCTTCGTTGTTTTCCGTAACTCCGACGCTGGCAGAGCCTATCTCCCGCGTGATGTGACTCTCCGGGATTGAAAAGACGGCTCTGCGCACTAAACCCGAGGTCACCTGAGCCTAACCCTCGGTCCCGAGAGTTACAAATCAAACGCCCATTGCCCCAACGCGGGCCGCGAGGGATAGTCCATCCGTGTGGGTTGTCCAGATGCATCCAGGATGGCATGATTAGACGCCGATTATAACGTGATGTGAATGTGGACTTGAAGCCAGTCTTCGAGTTCTCGAGTTCTCGAGACCTTGAACAATTCTTAATGGATGTGTTGTTTCTGACCACTGAGTGCCCCCGCTGTGATTTCACTGAGTAACTTAGTAGGCTCGGATGGAGCTTGGCCAGTGCCAAGAACGAACGGAAGTGACTCGGCCCACCCACTTTCGATCGATCAATCAAAGTTCCTCCGCCGCAGCCATTCAATGAGCAATTTTTAGACGAGGTTTCCCACCAGTGCAGCGGGTAAACTCGTCGGTCTCCATATCCCACACAAAACGCCCCAGCAAAGTCGGCTCGGGGCTCGTCATCGACTAGGAAGCTTCAATTAAAGTATGGCTTCCAGACAAAATGCATCTGAATTCACGGCGACTACTGGCACGAGAGTCGAGACTCAGCTTCTAGAGTCTTCTCCGATAGTCTCAAACTGACAGGCTCAGCGATTCGTCGTTTGTCTAACCTAATCCGCTCTGAATTGTGAGTGATTGATGTCTCATAACGCCGGGCCATTTCCCACAACAGCACTTCGACTCTAGTTACGATGTTCATCGCTGCACGGTCCATCCTCGGATTTTCCAACGCTTTCTGCATTGTAGCCGCCTCTTCTTTGATTGGAGGTTTGTACTTCAGAGTAGTTTTCACCCCGCCTATCAATTGTTGAAATACGCAGAACTCTCACATCCCAAAGAGCGAACTGTCGTGGGCGGCCTTTGTGGTACTTCCTATTTCTTTGGTAAATCGCATTACGAATATATCAGAAGTTTACTCAGTTTATCTGCTATAGGTGCTATAGGTGCTGCCGCCCTGACGCTCGGGACCTTTTCCATGACTAGCAATTGGGGATGGAGAATCCCATCTTTCTTTCAAGCCGTGCTCAGTCTCGTTCAAGTCTTCTCCATCTGGTCCATCCCAGAGTCTCCTCGTTGGCTCATATCTAGGGGAAGGAATAGCGAAGCCCTTGGTATTTTTGTCAAGTATCATGGAGAGGGAGACGAAGACTCCGAGTTCGTCCAGGCGGAGTATGCGGGCAGTAGACGAGTCAGACAGCCCGGGCGGCATGTCCCACGCACACTGACTCACCTCTTGGCTGCGCTTCGCGCACCCCAGCAGCGTGATAGAGATGTTGTCGCCCAACTTGAGGTGAGCTCACTGCGGATACTTTAACTCTGCGATTCCCTAACTCGACTGTAGGCCATCCATGCTCTGGCCAAACAGCCGACTGCCATCGTTTCCAGTACCTTTACGAAGACGGTCCTCGTCTCTAATTATTATTATCGGATACGATGCGAGGCTGCGACCGCGCTTGTCAACGTAAGTCAAGAATATCATTTTCCTTTCAGATTGTCGATGACGCTGTGAGCAGTGTGCCATTCGACGTCTTGAATTCTTGGGTCTTTTCCATCTCTTCAAGCTCTTCATGCGATACTGCTATGAACCCGAGGATGTAAATCAAGATTTGTTCATACATAATTATGTTCCAAAGCCGAACGACTTTTCGGACCTCGCCGAGTACTTTGTTCGCAAGGTGCGTTTACACGTGTTTCGTATACTTGGGGAAAGGCTTATCGTTGATATAGGCACCTGTTCATGCCATCTCTCAAGTTCGTTTCGAGAACGGCAAGACTCCTGCTATTGTCCGACAATTCCTCGTGGATCAGCTGCGGTACAACGACAACACTGCAAATCCAGTAGGTGTCGCTTGATTTCAAGATAATGCGTAAACTAACCAGGTCTTAAAGTTCTCTGATGCTTTCTATATATGCACACTCATTTCGATGACGGCTTGTGCCACGGTATCAACTGCTCCGCCAGAGCGTGGTGAACTCCTGAAGGAAGAAGTACGATCCGAACATACTGCCGAAGACGCCAGTCTGCTGAAGCAAGCGGTCGATGAGATGAGTAGATATCGGAGCATGGATAGGTTGATTCCGTCGCCTCATAATGTCGTCACGGTTGCCGCTTTGGAGGTCAGTGCGCCCACTTTGCATGAAGTTTGATCCGTTTTTAAATCAAAATCAGTTCTACCTTCTCTTGACAGCTGCCAATATGATTCCGAATGACCTGAGAGTGTTCTTTCCACTCACTCGGTGTGCAATTTCCATGAGTGTACTCACCTTGCTTTACTAATCGGGACCAGCGAGGGAAACTACACTCAAGTCCGGATTGCTGCTTTTGATGGACTCTTCATGTCCAAATGGTACACGCCCGCTATCATGCGATATATGCTAGCGGTGATGGCGAACGACCCTTCGCGAATTGTCAGACGCCACGTAGCTCGAAGCGCGTGTCAAAGCTTGGCCCTCCTGGTTCGTATGGGCGAGATGAAGAATGCATTGTCGAAAGATTCAGAGTCCTTGCTCATTGAAGAGGACGGCTCCATGCCACCTCAAGCTAAAGAGGTGAAGAAGAGTGACGTGGACCTCATGATCAAAGTTCTTCGTAAGGACCGTGAGATTGGAAAGAATGAGGTGTTGCGCGAATTCTTGATGCCGATCGCACTGTATGTTATTTTCGCGCTTTTTACGCCCTGGATGCGTCTGAATTAAGCCTCGATGTACGCAGCTCCCCCGACGTTGACCATGAAGTTCGATGGGGCGTCATCAAGCTTGCGGACATCGTGCTCAGAGGTATCGAAGAAACACCACCCAAGGTCACCATCCACCTTCCTCCAACACCAGTAGTAGAGCAAGCCCCACAGCTCCCAGGCGTCAAAGTGCCGCCAAAGACGCAGCGACCAATCAAGACTGGTGGTCCTCCTCAGCGTGCCCATGGTGTATCGGCAGCTCCTGGTCCACCCAAGCTCAAAATCATACCCAGTGCAGGTCATGCTTCGACGCCATCTGCCGCCACCGCTACCCCTGCTGCGCGTTCTGGAGCTATGCCGCCGCCTCCTGTACCCAACAAGGCCAAGGCGAAGCCAAAACTTACGACTGTCGCTAAGCCTGCTCATATTCCCAAGGCGCAAACGGGCGGAATGAGCGTGAACGACCTGCGTGCCTGTCGCAACGCACTCAAGAAGCTAAAGGTGCACAAGAGCGCCATGCTTTTCATGCAGCCAGACTCACCTCACCCTCTTTCTAGATATCTCGGACGTGTCATCATGCGGTATATATATATACTGGGTCGTCAACGTTTCAACGATTGTGCCATGCTTTAATGCGGCAGGATCAATCGTCACTGTTGCCCTCCTCCCCGCCGACATGATAGTGCCCTACCTCAAGTTCATATGGCACTATGTCATGCCCACTTCTGCGCCAACGATCAGCGGACACGTCCCGACAAGGTTCGTTGCCGCCTAGTGCCTCGTGTACATGGTTTCTCACCGCCCCGTTGCATCGCAGTTTTACAAGGGCCAGGTCGATGTGTATGACAAGACTCGAAGCGGCTTGCTTCGCGGCCACAACACCATGTTGCGTCTCTCCGTGAGCCATCTTCGCACCCTCCGCGCCAAGAATCCTTCGCAGAAATTCGTCTGGATTGTCATCGGCGGTGGCACCAGTGCGTTCCAAGTTCTTATTATTCCTTGCCTTTACCTGACTAACGAATAGGTCACAACATCGAGCTCATGGACAAACACCTCCCCGTTTCCCAATTCGACGCCATCTACCTCATTGACCTCTGCGAACCTCTGTTGGAGGTGGCTCGGGAGCGGTTTGCTCGCAAGGGTTGGCGCAACATCACCGTATTGTGCCAAGATACGAGTCATACGACATTGTTCACCATTCCCGACTGGTCTACAAGTTACAACTGATCCCAAGGGCAGCATCAGTTTCATTACGCTCAGCTATTCTCTTTTCGTGGTATATACGTCTCTTCTCTCATCATTTTCAAGCACCAAGTTTCTTTTTTTTTTTCCCAGATTCCAAACTTTTACGCTCTTCTCGACCCCATCGTTTATGTTTATGTTCTCTGTCCCGAGAATGGCCTGCTCAGTGTCGCTGACTTTCACGCGTCTGGACGTCAGCCCTCGCTCCATGAGAAGGCGATTGGAGGGACTACCAAAGAATGCGGTTGGCTCAGCCGTTGGTTCTGGCAGACCTGGTTTGAATTTGATCACGTCTCACTTTCACTGCCTCACCGGCGCGACTACCTCGAGTACAAATTTGGCACGGTGCGGTCCAGCATCACAGTTTCGCGTATCGAACGGGATTCTAATCCCTTCGAACGCTCTCGGTGTCCCGTCCAACCAACGGAAAATGTTGCTCGACGAAGGAAGCATCTACGAATTCGTCAAGGACACACTGGACCCCATCCCATCTACTTATAGGTTCAAAGACGGCACATACTTTTACCCCTTGGTAGGCGTTCCTGTACGGCCGAAAATGGTGACCACGTTCTCCTCACTATCTTTCTCCCCCAGTGCCTCATTGGTCACTATACTTCCACCTCGTACCCAGCTCTCACGCGCGCAAGGTTTTCTCAGAGCCGATAACGGCAAGGCGACAGATGCGTTCCGTTTGCACACTGACTCGATCCTCAAGTAAGTCTAGGCGCTATCAAGTTCGGTTGTAGAAATGGACAATGAGTACTCGTGTCATTTGTTTACATCGTTCGGTGTCCTGCGCGGTCTCTCGACGGGTTCGCTCACACGTGCCGTCATCATGGATCACCTAGATTGGTTCGCGCCTGGATCCAAGGACGTTAAAGAGGAGGTGGCTGAACTCGCGAGGGTCATTTCGTCCGGTGGATCCCTGCTCTGGAGATCGGCGGCGAGACAGCCGTGGTATCAGGATGCGTAAGTTTGGTTTGATTTTCTCGACCATTTGATATCGATATCGAAAAGGACCGGAAGTGGCGTTGGATATGGTAAACATGTGAGTCGGCGATCATTACGTGTTCTTTCCGAATGGGTTCCTAATTCTGCACTGTAGGCATGCATCATTCTGGAAGGCCGTCCGACCATGAATGTGATGAGTTGACGGACGGGGCGATGCGCAATTCGGCGAAGACGAGCGGGATTGCCTCGGTAACCGCCGCCGATACTACATATAACATCATGAACTCACGACGATCATTCACGAACCTCTCCACGTATCTCAAACGTTGTGGAGGATTGCATTGCGTTGTCGACGATTCTGCTTGCTGCTCATTCTTGCTTCTTTTTATGACATACACACCTGGATGGTTCGGTACCACACTGACTTGTTGCCAGAAAGTGAAATGCGAAATGGGTTTACAGAAACCCTCTGCCCGTCCTCACGGTCGCAGGGATATCTACACTCATAGCAGCAACCGTCAGTGGCGTATCGATATGGCTCCAACTACGGAACTACAGAAAACCCCTACTCCAGCGGTATGCGTCCTCCCAAATTCGCTTGGGCTACGCTGATCGTTGGCCTCAGAATGGTCGTGCGATTCATGGTCATGGTTCCCTTGTACGCCGTGTCTTCGCTCATATCCCTCTTCTCCTTGGAGGCAGCATTCTTTATCAATGTTGTACGTGACATCTACGAGGTGCGTCTGATCATGCGTCGTCAGCATAAGTTGCTCACGGCGTCTTCTGCAGGCCTTTGTCATTTACTGCTTTTTTGTACTCCTTCTTGACTATCTGGGTGGCGAACGTTCGCTCCTCATCCTCTTACACGGTAGACCGCCCCTTCCGGCCGTCTTCCCCGTCAGTCTGTGGCGAAATGATATCGACTTGAGCGATCCATACACGTTCCTCTCCCTCAAACGCGGTATTCTGCGTGAGTTCCAAGGTCATACTATTTCTTGCTCCGTTTGTGCTGACCCGCGACTACGCAGAATATGTTCAAATCAAGCCTCTTCTCGCATTAGCGAGTCTTATCATGAAAGCCACTGGTACCTACAACGAAGGCGACTTTCGCGCTCGAAGCGGATACTTGTACGTCTCCATCGTATACAACGTTTCCATCTGTCTCGCACTCTGGTGTCTCGCCGTGTTCTGGATGTGCGTCAACGAAGACCTAAAACCCTTCCGGTAAGAGAGGGCTGTACGGGAGATCGCGTCGGGCGTGTATGACAGGAGGGCTGAGGTGGGAACGGTTTCGGGGTACGGCGCTACGCAGAACGGAGAGAGGCGGCCGAAAAAATATGACGATGGGGACGACGGCGAAACAAGTAGGAACATGGGCGTCAGTGCGGTGTCGCGCAAGCCACGAACGCCATCTCCTCCACGGTCACGCGGAATTCCTGGTAGCCGGCCGTCTTCCCGGCAGAGCCATGTTCCCCGTTCGCATTCACCCACACCCACAAGGGAAACAGACTTATTGAGCCTCCGGAGATCCGAGGGTCATGAACGTCTTCGTTATCATCAGAGGATCGGGTACTAGGAATACATCAGGTGTAATAGGGCTCTTACAGACAGCTCGTTTTGAGGGACTCGAGCAGGGCAAGTAATTCATCCACGTGACCTGAGCTATCTGTGAATGTCCGTCGGCGTGAAACGACAAGCAGAACCGTGGGAATTACAATATGCCCGCTTTCCACGTCCATATCCACAAGGATATTCGCCCGCGTCTGCAGAAAACCCAACACGAGCTCATCGTTCAGTACGATGCTGCACACGCAGTCCTCGCTGCCCTGCTCGACGTGTTGCCTGACGATCTGCTTCCCTGGCTCATCATCGAATATGTACTGCCTGATCACGACGTCGCTTGGCTGCCAGTGTCAGAATGGCATTCCGACTCATCGGTAAGCCCTCCTACATGTCCCACATACCTACTACATAACTTATACTGATCCCCTACAGCATCTATTTTCCGCCTCTTGCGGGTATGTAGTTATCTACTTTCAAAAATGTCTTTCTCGCCCCCTCATTTAAATGACGCCTATTCGGTCGCTTCCCCTTCCTGCCGCGTCACAAGTTCACCCGCCCAACCTCCTTGAAAGAGATCCGTGACACATCGATATGGCGACTGCAGGTTCTTCGCCCCATCCTCCTCCTTCTCCGCGTCCCAACCCCCTCCGCCGATCTCTGATGGGCCTTTGGCCGCCCACTGGTTTCTCTCACACTCACATCCCTCCAATCCCTCACATGCTCCGTCAAAGACGCACTACTCCAACAGGTAGAGCGTCCGCGCCTTCATCTCAGATTCCTCCGAGATCACTGCGCCCAATCATTCACCAGTCCTTTTCCGCTCCAATACCTCGTCTTTGTCGATCTTGCCGACGTCTCCATCAGAAGATCGTGGGTCCAAATCCCTATCTTGTATTCAATATCGCGCGTCCATTCAATTCCAAAATAATTCGTTAGAGGATCGCGATCTCCTTTCATGGGTTCTAAGCGAACTTATACCACGATATCCTGGAATGCTTGCAGCGGGTAAGTGGTCACCAAAGGTCCTGTATATTTCGGGGGTGCACACAGAGTGATCTCGAATTCATCTTCAGCTTTTGCGCTCAATTCTTCCTGGGTACATCCGAACACTTGGTCGGTGGTACTCTCGGCACGAAGTCTTCAACAAGCACGCGCGATGTGCTGCAACCGCACGTCGGCACTTTGAGGCTGGGGGCGAACGGATACGATACACGTTACCTGCACTCATCACTTCGAGAATCAAGTTCTGTCGGCGGTACAAATCTCGTGAACATTTGGTGAGATCTCCTTTTCCTTATGGTCTTTTTTGCATTTTCTTTTTAACCTCAACAACGAGCAGGAAGACGACTGGCAATCGAAAGTGACCACTATCCTCAAGTTCGTGCACGAATCCTCGCGATGCCTCTCCCTCCCTCGCCCTCCGTCTCTTCCTCCTCGCCTCCCAAATCGCCTCCAAATGTGGTCCACCGATCGCTGCAGGAAAGAAGAGTTTTCGATCATCATCATCGGCCTCGATGGAGCTGGAAAGACGGTAATACGACTGCACACCACCTCCCTTGCGTCAGGCTGACGCAAGTCGTAGACATTGCTGGAGAAGATCAAGACGTTTTATGACGACACGCCCGGCCTCGAGCCTTCGAAGATAGGTCCGACTGTCGGTCAGAATAGTACGTCCGCCCTGGGCTCCCAGCTATGGCACATCTTCATACCGTCTCGTCAGTGGGCAAAGTCTCGCTTCCCTCAACAATCCTCAACTTCTTCGATCTTGGGGGACAAAGAGGCATTAGATCAATATGGCATAGATACTACGACGACTGCCATGCTGTCGTGTACGTGATCGACGCTCAGGACAGGGAGAGGCTCGGGGAAGGTTGGGAGGTTTTCGGTGCGTCCATTCCCTGCCAGACGCTATCCGTTTGTTGACCGTCATCAACAGACTCTGTACTCTCTTCTCCCCGAATTCTCAACGTCCCGCTCCTCCTTCTCGCCAACAAACAGGACACCCCCACGAGCCTGTCCGCAACCGAAATTCGACAGGACTATGAGGTGTGGGACCACCACCGACGGGACAGCGCGCGGAGGCGGTATGCGGAAGAAGAGGGCGAGGAAGAGGAGAGAAAGAAAAGGCGTCTTGCAAGCCTGGAGGTGTTGGGCGTGTCGGCATTGGAAGGGTGTGTCTCTTTCGCTGCTTTTTTTTTTGTTCTGGTTGAATGTATGGGTTGCATAGGCAAGGCGTGCGCGAGGCAGTGGACTGGTTGTTCCTGCGTGTCCAGAACAGCAGGCAGTAAGCACAGATCTCTTTTTGTTCTCAGATACAACTCACGTTTGGCTGTAGAGACCTTGGGAACGGTGCGGCGAGGACGGGATGGAGGGCATAAATCAGGGGTTAATTAGCATAGACAACGTGTGGTAACCGTCACGCACTCTCGGTGGAACGAGAGCGCATGGCAGTTGCAGCACGCTGTCCTCGATGAAGCCGACAATCGTCTTTTACCCCTTTCCGATGAGCTACACCCCTTCGGGTCTTCCCACCTCGCCTTCCGGATTGGGACCCCCTTCGCATGACCAATCTGTCTGTAAGCAGGCCTGATTGAAACCTACGTCTCGAGCTTTAAAAATCGTTATGACCAGCTCAATCCCGGAAACGCAGCAGAGACTGCGGGATGACCATCCTGGCCCCGTACTGCAAAGCACGCCACAAGCAAAAGGTACAGCTGCCGTTTCCGAGAATATTGGCGCTGTTGGGTTAGAGTCAGTCTTCATGTCAGACGTTGAAGAATTTCAAAAGTGCTCTATTGACGACATGCTGAAATACTTGCTCGTGGGTTCTAGTAAGGAGCGAGAGGAGTTGTTCGACGAAGATCGTAAGACGCGCTTGTTCGAGGAATGTCTGCAGAAGGTTCTTCCTATCTGCAACGGCGAGGCCCAGGCGAAAGACGATGACATCAAGGTAAAATCGTGCCGAGTCAGGGAGAACCTCCACACATAGTACGATTTGATGACACGACTTTGCGACGAATTCTGATAAGTTCTTGTAGCTCAAGGATATGCGAAGACTCGGAGGCCGAAAATAAATTATATCCTCTCTTTGTGGAAGCGGCGAACATTGCCCTCCTGTTCCTCCAGGAGCTTGAGGTTGAAGACCTTCGAAAGGATGATAGATACCCTTTTCTTTGTTTCCACGTCCTTGACCCGTCCGTCCTTATACACGAACACCAAGGCAAACGGTCGGAGCGCAAGCCAGATGTCGTCGTCGTATCACAGCCGGCCGGCCGCATTGCCCACGGCTCGCAGGAATTCGCTCATTCTGAAGATAATTTCTACATCAATGTGGCTACGCAGCGGCCGGCACACCGATTCGAATGGCGGAGCCTCCGCACATTTATTGAATTCAAGAAGACTAAAACTGAAAAATCAATGCGCCCCCCTCCGGAATTGTACACCTACCAACGATATACTGCACCCACAGAAGAATATCTTGAAATGACAGCGGTTCAGTCTGACCTAGCTGTGTCGTCTGGCTCCAATCTCCAACTGTCTTCCCTCGAGCCCTGTGTCCACAATCCCACCGCCCAGGCTGGTAGTTATGCAGCGGAAATGTTTTCCGCTCGCGTTGGTCGCCTACATGTATTTGGACTCATTATCGTCGGTGGGTATTTTCATTTGCTTGGCTGCATATTTACATAATATTAATAGACTATGATAGGTGACGTTCTCTACCTTTGGCGGTATGACCGGCAGGGCGCCATTCAATGCTCTGGATTAAACTTTGTCCAAGATCTTCCGCGGTTTCTAGTTCTGCTCCTCGCAATGCAGCGCTTCGACAATCTGGACTGGGGCTTACATCAACACATCGACCCAACGTTTAAGCCGCGGGAATCTCAGACAATGACCCTTTGTAGCGACGACGAGAAGGAGATCGAGATTACGCTTGAGCTGTCGGATGCGAATCGGGTTACGCGCTTTGGTTTAAGTGGCCGGGCTACCAACGTGTTCTCTGCAAAGATCTGTGCAGAGAGCAGGAATCTCTCTGGCGAAGATGATATAGTTGTCAAGGTCTTCTGGCCAGAGACGAAGCGCACGAGTGAGCCTGACATCTTGAAGAAAGTGGACGATATCGCGAAGCACAATGACGACGTGAAAGGCCATGTTCCACAGATGTTATGGCACAGGAAATTCGAGGACACGTCTACTGCGAAGATTCGGGAGCGTCTCGGTCTAACGTCTAAAGGCTCTCGCGTTTTACATATGATCATCTTTCGAAGGCTGAGCCCAATCCATGAACTCACTGGGAATGAGTTTTTACAAGTGTGGTGGGCGACAGTGAAGTGTAAGTCGTGTCTGTTGATACATTTGAACCAGGTTGTTCACTCTTGCATCAAGGCCACCTTGCTCTGTGGAAGAACGGGGTTTATTACCGGGACGTCAGCGAATCAAATCTGATGTACCGCAGAGATGAGGGAGAGATTGTGGGTGTACTCAACGATTTCGATCTGGCATCGACACCGGAGACTGCTACTGGCACTGAACGAACTGGTACAATCTTGTTCATGGCGTTGGCGCTCCTTGACGGTGTCGGGCTTCGAGGAGGGAAAAGACATTTATACGAACATGACGCGGAATCGTTTATTTGGGTCTTGATTTGGGTCACTCTTCAGTATGGCAATGGCAAGCCCCGCCACGAGGACGACCGACCACTTGATGGATGGCTTGGAAAAGATGCTACTCAGTGCCGGGAAAAAAGGCTCAGCTTTTTGTATGACGACACACGGTGGTCGCTGTCAGCTGGTGAAGGCCATGGACAGAATTGGGAATTGGCGAAGGATTGTATCGATGCATTGAAGGATGCATTTCACAGGGGCAAGGGTCCCCTTCAACCTTTAGATATTGATCTGGCATTCGAAACCCTTTTGAATGCCCTAGTTAGAACATACTTGTAGTCATTAGTAAACTTCTGGTTGTTGATGTGTATGAAACTGTTTGTGACTCGTGCATCTGTTGCATCTTCGTTAGATGATGAAACATCTGTAGGATTGATCAAGGCACCCTCGCGCCCTGTATCCTTTGAATATGTGAATAATCCAAACTGATTAGATTTGCGATCGAATACTCAAAAGATCCATCTTATAGAATCCTCATCTAACCAGAGTGGTCAGCAAGTCCGACTTGGACCTGCTCTTCATTTCTCCCGAAAATATTCGTCCGTACCAGTCCTCACCAACAGCATCGAAGACGTACGCGTCATGTCCGGTTTCCTCCCCACAAAAGGCATGACGCTCTCCTTGCCTTCTCTCGCCTGCTTCATCGTACTTGTCGCGTCGGATATGGCGTAGTCGGACGGCGAACCTCCACTTCCAGAGGCGGTAGCCTGAGAAGCGATGGACTTTTGGGTCGAGTCTGACGCAATCTCGCCTTCTTGCGCCACTACTACTTCATTCCGGGCACAGTTTCTTCAGCAGCCTGATCATTGTACCGAGACTTCCGATACTACCACGTATCACTGGCAGCGCGCGGAGGCGGTATGCGGAAGAAGAGGGCGAGGAAGAGGAAAGAAAGAAAATGCGTCTTGCAAGCCTGGAGGTGTTGGGCGTGTCGGCATTGGAAGGGTGTGTCTGTTTCGCTGCTTTGTTTTTTTGTTCGGGTTGAATGTATGGGTTGCATAGGCAAGGCGTGCGCGAGGCAGTGGACTGGTTGTTCCTGCGTGTCCAGAACAGCAGGCAGTAAGCACTGTTCTCTTTTTGTTCTCAGATACGACTCACGTTTGGCTGTAGAGACCTTGGGAACGGTGCGGCGAGGACGGGTTGGAGGGCCTGAATCAGGGGTTAATTAGCATAGCCACATGTTAGGTTTACAACGAGTTTTGACATGATTTGTGCTGTTCGTCTACCGCGCCATCATGGGGTACTACACGACTTACTACTCTTTTGGTCTTCCTCTTTTCATCGTCATAGTCATCGCTCTCTACCTCTTATTCACAGGTTCTCTTCGTTCTTGCTGAATCCACACGGCAAGAGTACTGACCCAGCTAAATCCGCAGGCTCAGGCGAAGCGTTCAATGTCGGCCGCTTTCTGGAAGAAACGAGTCCTTTCATTTGGGGGTCCCTCGGAATCGGTCTTTGCATTGGTTTGAGTGTCCTTGGAGCTGGGTGGTAGGTCGTTTTGTTGACCGACTTTCCAGCAAATTGCTGACACGCATCACTTCTTGCAGGGGAATTTTCTTGACCGGGTCCTCGATCCTCGGTGGAGGTGTTCGAACGCCACGAATCAGTACCAAGAATCTGATTAGGTGCGTCTGTGTTGCGCACCGTCTCCGCCAAAACCTTATCCTGCATCCCTCCTTCGTATCCGTTGCTGCGCTCTTCAAGCATCATCTTCTGTGAAGTCGTGGCTATCTACGGAGTGGTACGTCCAATCACATTTTTCATGGTCCATCATGGCTTGACTTGAAATGGAATACATAGATCCTCGGTATCGTTTATTCCGCGAAACTTCAAGCCGTACCCGAAGCACTTCTCTACACACGCCAAAATTACTACACCGGTTGCGTTCATGCTCCCATATATGTGATGATCTTGGCACTGACTTTAGCCTTTTCTCATAGGTTTTGCTCTCTTCTTTGGTGGTCTGACCGTCGGCGTTTGTAACCTCTTGTGCGGTGTCTGCGTTGGTATCGCAGGTAGCACTGCAGCTCTTGCAGACGCTGCAGACCCCGCGCTGTTTGTCAAAGTCCTCGTCGTGGAGGTGTTTGGAAGCGTGTTGGGCTTGTTTGGTTTGATTGGTGAGTTTAGTCCTCGGCTTGGCGACAACCCCAAACTCTTGGTGAAGTTGCTCAAGTTTGGTTTGCCGACAGTGGGACTGTTGATGACATCGAATGCGCAAGAGTTTGTGGCGGGTACGCCTGTGTGGAGTATGGCTGCCACCACAGTCGGTTCTCGTGCAGTGTACTAGATCATCCTTTATGAAGAAACATGCCTTTCGTACTCAGAAAGCGATGAGTAGCAAATTCAGCAAAATTGCCAGAGACCCTATAATATCCATTGTGCAGGTCTGGAGGATACATCCTTCACCACCTCCCTTCGCTTTTGTGCCTGAATGTACGCGGGAAGTTGAGAGAGCGCAAAAGAAATGTTCTGGTTCGTTTTTGAACAGCAGGCTCGCGAACTTTACAGACATGCCGCTATTGACAAACGACGCTTCCATACTACGTTGATCAAAGCACCAGGATTGCGAGGATATCGATACCGCCTAATGGATCTTCCGCAGCCATCGCCGAGGTTAACGGGCTCAGTGCTCACGTCAGACTGTCATCCTCTGACCCGGATCTTAATTCCGTCGTTGAATCTTTAGCGCATTGTCCAAACTACGTCACGGTGGGAACGGTTTGTAGGAATTACCACGAAGCCGCTGAACCGTTCCGGCGCTCCCCGAGTCAGCGACACCACAAACTTGTCGTAATCCCAGAAGATGATGTCGGTCATTGGATTTTTCAGGCGGATTGATGCTGTAAGTCACGAGCAGGGTCTTTGTTGTAGTGCTTGACCCCTCGATATTTGAAGGCGTTCATTAATCCACCAGCACCCTCGAGCGTACCGGAAAACATCGCTCCGCTGAAGTTTGGCATCTTAGGAGCTGCCGCAATTGCACCTCCTGCTTTTATCACTCCTGCAAAGAGCCACGCTGAAGTCGAGGTTTACGCGGTCGCTGCCCGAGATATCGACAGGGCAGAGAAGTTCGCAAAGAAACACGGGATCAAGAAATGGTACGGAGGGCAAAATGGATACCAAGGTACGTTACTAGTACGGCAGGAGCGTCAACTCCTGTTACCTAATGATATAAACGAAGACTTGCTGGATGACCGTGAAATTGACGTCATTTATAATCCGGTGATTCTCTACGCTCCGAATTTATACATGCGACTCGAATGCTAACTTGATTCCTTCTTATTCGTTTCGCCAGCTTCCCAACGGACTGCATCACGAGTGGACGATGAAGGCACTCGCTGCTGGAAAGCATGTTTTGGTTGAAAAGCCCAGCAGTGACGTTGCAGAAGATACCCGCCGCATGTTCGAGTTTGCAGAGCAGAAGGGACTCGTTCTTTTAGAGGCATTTCATTACAGGCAAATTATAGATCCTGCTGTTGGCGAACCAGAACTAACGATCGCCTAGGTTCCATCCTGCCATACAACGCGTCAAAGAAATAATTGATAGCGGAGAGCTGGGTGCATTAAAAGAAATTCATGCCGCTCTGTGCCTCCCTAAAGGGATCTTTGCCGACAACGGCGTTTGCATGAATTATGACATTGGAGGGGGTACAATGATGGACTGTGGATGCAAGTATCTATTCCTTCCTTTGATGAGTGATGCAAGTCTGATATTTCTTGATAGGTTACCCGCTCAGCTGTGTCCGTTATTTAGCGAACAACAATCCGACCGCTGTTGCATCTGCATCTGCCGTCAGACTTCACGGAGATGCCCGTATAGACACTGCAACTTCAGCTACTTTGCTGTTTCCTCCGTCCAGTGCTGGAGGGGAACCCGTCAAGGCAACAATCAAGTGCGATTTCTCGATGCCTAATGTACTTGGTTTCGTTCCTCGATGGCCCGACGTACTTGTATTAGTAAACATCGTCCGAGAAGAAAAGTTCACATGCTTCCCTACTAAGATGTGTCTCGAATGAAGCGTATTTCAACAATCGCATCTTCAGACTTGAGTAATCCAATGAGATGGCAATGAACATATGTTGACGACTCAAAGAACTGGAGCGAACAAGAAAAGTCAGCATCACCAACCTACAGATATACGTCACATGATCGTGGGACGTGCCTGGAATTCTGTTGTCAGGTGCCTGATTTTTTTGTTTTCGACAAAACCTCCTTCCCACTTCGTGGGAGTCGGGGAAACGTACGTCAATATCAATGGCACGTGGGTCTCGGGAGAGCCCGAGCCCGATAACACGATGGCAGATTACGTGTCACCGAGAATGCGTAGCCCCACCGCTGAAAGGAATATGTACTCAAACTCAGTGAGGTTGAAAACGGTTATCAATCGATTACTTTCACAAAGGGAAGGTAAGAAATTCGCTTGAGAACATTTATCTCCAGGATCTCCTGCGGTTCAATCTTGACGATGAACAGGAAGTGGTACGTATCTATTCAAGTTGCCAACCAGTGATCACGTCACATCTTAAACGCAGGAACACCCACGGTGCTTCGAGACAGGCTACCATCTGCCAGTGGTGTCAACACAATACACCAGTCACAATGCTCTCCTCCACTGAATAGAGTTGATGCTCACGATGGGGCTCGTCGCCTTTGAACCGACCCAAGCCAACGCGATCTGTGCCATTTTGACGCCTTTTCCCTTCGCGAGTTCCTCAACGCGATTGATGATGGCTTTGTCAGACTCTGAATACTTCAGCTTCCAGCCGTGGCATTTGGTCCAGTTGAGTCGAGCAGACTCCGTGCCGAGCGGACGAGTGAGGTATCCCTCAGCAAGAGTCGCCCCAGAGATGACGCCAATCCCATTGAATTTGCAGTAAGCCAACATTTCGCGTTCCTGCCAACTTGAGATCAGAAAAGTGACCAAAAGACAAGACAAACGATCGCCCATGAAGGGTGACCCTCACCTCCTCGCGGTAAAGCAACGAGTACTCGTCTTGCATGCTAACGAACTTGGTTTAGCCGTTCCTGCTCGCCACCTCAACGAGGTGTGCGAATTGCCAGCACCGCATCGAGCACGCGCCGATGTAGCGCACCTTGCCGCTCTCAACCAGGTCGTGGAGCGCTTTCATTGTCTCCTCAGCGGGGACACCGCGGTCGTATCGGCGAATCTGCCAGAGATCGATATAAGACGTCTCCAGGCGCGTGAGCGAAGCCTCGACCGTGTTGAATATTGCTGCGCGGGAAAGTCCGCCTTGGTTGACGTATTGCGGTAGTTTGTCGAGGCCGGGTGTAAACGTGGTGATGATGTTCACATCATCGGAGACCAGACGGAAGCACTTTGACCCAATGACGATCTGATTACGCGGGATGTGATACTGGTCAAGGCGGAGGGGGCAGCGAAGTAATACGGTAAGGAATCTTGCATGGTAACGACTGGAAATATACCTTTTTCATAAATTTCGCTATCAGACGCTCAGAATCTTCGTTGGAGTAGACGTTTGCGGTATCTATCGTGTTGATACCGAGATCCCATGCGGCTTTTATGATCGCGAGAGACGGTTCCCCATCCAAGACCCACGGCTGAACGAAAGCAACCATTTTCATCACCGGCGTGGCAGTAGTAACGTTTCAACAACGTTGACACTGTACTATCTATGGTAGTCGCTGTGTCTTAACAACAGTGTCCTTTTTATCCTTGATCGTGCCAATTAAACCAAAATGTTGCTGCCCAACGCGAGCTCCGTCGACGACCCGTTCATTCATTGAAGCTTAAGCGGCAGGATCTAGTGGGAATAGTCTACTACAGTAAGTAGCAGTGATTGTATTTCAGTAAGTACACTACATTGACTACAGACGCGAAACTTCACGAAAAACATTGTAAACAAGGTATTTGCCGACGAAGTGCGGCCGTGCATCTACTATCCCTTACCCCCACTTCGGCACCTACCCTCAAATCGGCGGTCACAAATTCGCACGGAATGTCACACAGCTGGGTTGGGAACTCCGCCCGTTCCAACGTTCTTCAGCAAGCAACTCCGAGTCGTTGTCAGCCTTGTATTTTAAACACCGCTTCGGCGAGTGCTCGGTGAGTGACAACTGGCGTGACGGAGGTCAACTGCACGATCTCAAGAACTACTGTCTTGTTTTCGCTCGTTCAACTTCGTAAATACAATAATGGTATAAGAAAAAAATATGTACCATAAAATAACAAAAGTGTTGTGTCTTTTGTGTAGTGCCGAATTGGGGGTAGGTGCCGAAGTGGGGGTAAGGGATAGTAGTATAACTGTGTACAGGTCACCGCGCCACTTTTTTCTCACGCATAGACTACACCCGCTCACGTGCGCTCACGGGAAAGTTCGCACGGCCTCCCGTGCGTGGCAATTTTCCGAGATAAGTGTCATTTTCCTTCCATAAACGAAGATCCTTCCCGCCAGAGGATCAATATTCAATCTTCGACCATGATGCTGTCCCGAAAGGCCCACTTGAGCCTTTGGCCTAATTTTGAATTAGACCAGGTAAACTCAGATACACATCGCAACACGTACAGCGTCTCTCAGATTCGGATTCAACCTATCGGAAACGCGAGGTCGTGACTATCATATGTCGATACATTCGCCATCCTCCTTCGAGCTTTGGGTTTGGTTGAAGGGTCATACAAGCCTATCCCCGGGTCGCTGTGCGACTCGCTGACGAATAACGATAGCACCGCATACTCTGTGGGCTACTCCAATTTTATCGGGCCTGACTTTTTGAGCGCACCGGTCGATATAGGATTCAACTTTTCTGGCCCCCGGGTCGGCTCGAGCTACGACGAAACGATCGTCGATCCTCCGATATCTGGCGCCACCGCTACTGGCCCAGTGCTCAGTGGTACCGTACGCCCCCCCCCTCCCCCACCGGCCAACCAGGCCTTTGCGCCATTCGACGCGGCTGCACCGACTATATATCGCTATCGGCAGCAACAGGCGTCAACCTAGGTTCGTGGTAAGTACCCTCTGAAAGATACCACCCTCCTACAATCCCAAATCGTATTCCATCGTTTGTTTCCTATTACTCGATAGGTTCGTACAAGAAAACTGGATGGTCCCTTCCCTCTTTACCTGCGCCACGAAACCACGCACAGCAGAAACAGACGTCGCCTCGGGCTGGGGATCCCTCCCGAACGCGCGCGCTGTACTCGAGCGGCACTGGGACACGTTCATCAGCCAGTCGGATTTCAACTACATGGCGTCCATCGGCATCAACACCGTCCGCCTCCCTGTTGGATACTGGATACTCGGGTCCGACTTCCTCGAAGGTACCCCTTTCGCGCCGTACACGCAAGTCTACGTAAACGCGTAGCCTTGAGTCGTTGGTGCGATCAACATGGCCGCCCAGTCCGGGATCGGGGTGCTGGTCGACCTTCATGGCGCTGTTGGCAGTCAAAACGGTCAGTCACATTCGGGGATATCGGATGGTCAGACGAGGCTGTTCACCAATTGCGCGTATATCAACAAGACAATGAACGTTCTGACGCACTTGGCTCAACAACTTCAATATGTTACCAACGTCACGGGCATCGAGATACTGAACGAGCCAGTGGACGCACCCACGCTTCCTGATCTCTGTGAGCATGATAACTCAGCTTGTATATCCTCGGTGAAGGTTGATTCTGAACAGACTCAAATGCAATAATGGCGATGCGACGACCTGAAGGTTCCCCTGTCAGACTCCAGAGCCTTCCTATGTACATTCACGATGCTTTCAACATCCAGAAGTATAGTCCATATCTACCTGGGCGCTCGGACTTTGTCGTCGAGGACCACCATTCCTACTTTGTCTTCACTCCCGCGGACGATTCCGAGCCGGCATCTCAGCATACGAATGATCTCAGAGGAGCGATCTCCAATGATCTTGAGTCAGCTAGCGCAAAAGCCCGCGGAAATATGGTGATGGGCGAATGGTCGTGCGCATTGACCACTCAGAGTCTGTCGACGCAGCACGATCCCGACGGTGCAAGAAGGCAGTTCTGTGCGTCTACGCGAACAAGAGCGCCGGTTGGTCATTTTGGTGTGCGTAGTCTCATCACTTGTCCCTTTCTATTAGCCAGCCCGGGAACGATATTCTAACCAAGTCAACCAGTGTACGACAAGGAAGACTGCAATGCGGACCAAGGCTGGTGCTTCAAAGCCGCCGTTGGGAAAGCTCACCGGGTACCTTTTTCTACTGCCTCCCTTGGATCCTGCTGCGCTTCAGCGATCATATTCTGCAGTAGCTAGCATAACCGTCCCTTCCCAGTCCGATATCCTCCGAAGACTCGAGAGTTCTCCGATGGCGGTCCAAGGAGACAACCCTAACACACCATGGAAGGCGACGGCCTCGCAACAACCTCGTTGGTGAGGGGATAGTCGGACGGGTATCAAACAGTGAAGATCTTTACACAGCATGGGTGGTCGAGACTCGGGTTCACAGAGCAATACATTTACATTCAAGATAGTCTGAGTGTGATAGGCGGAGAAATTTCGCGAGGGACGGAAGAATACTATTGCGCCGCGTTCAAGGCAGGACTTGCAGATGGTGAGGCTGTCGTTCTTGCAGCTCTTTCATGAGTACGGATATGTGTATTTGATTGTGCATACCTTTCACTTACCCTTTGGATAAACTTCTACCATGTTCACCGCAAAACTGTGATGGAATGTGCTCGAGGTATTCTTTGCTGCTGTGTCGGCGAGGAATGAGTCGACAGTGAAACGGGCGGGCCATGATTCAGCGAGCTACCTAGACCGGTGACACTTAATGTCCTTTTCCGTCCACAGCGCTCAGCCTTGGCGATTTTGAAAACGATCGCATCGCGATGCTGCTCCAGAGGGACGCTTCTGCAGTGTCGCCCTGGAAGCTATATGAAGACATCGATGCGCACGTGCCAGTGTGCGGATACGCTCAGTGACTTAGAGCCTCGAGTATACTCGATCTTAAAGTTCGAATATAGCCCAATGGATTGCGTGTCTATCACGTCATTGAAAATGCTCATGGTCCTTCATCCGCTTTGGAGTCAGGGATTGGCACCCCCGCGCCGCTACGATCCAAGCCCGAGGCTCCCTAAGACTTAGTAGCAATGGCCGCTCGCTACTTAGTACTTAATTCCCACGCTGCGCACACAGTACCTCCCACCGTTCGATGCGCCGAATTTGAAGGTGTAGACGAAGATACGCACAACCACGTCGTCCCCTGCTCTGGTCGCCCCGATCACACGGCCAGCCTCCCAGTCTTTTGGCCTGACGATGTTCTTGATTAGATGAGGCGGAGATCTTGGCGATGGTGTCCGAATGGCTCCAGCTCGACACGACAGATGATTGGGTTCGTCACGACTCTGGAATCGTGAGTTCCTCTTTGTGCCGTGTCTCCGAAAAGAATCGCCGTCGATGATGTTCTGATCTTGCTGACGACCCTT
>JBBPPF010000307.1:0-23391 GCA_038091815.1 Leccinum obscurum | reverse complement strand
CTGTAGTGCTAACGAACGAGCATTTCAAAACCGTCCGAAGGTTCTGCTTGTATGAAATATCTGCGGAGGTACATGTACATAATTACCCACGGACTCATCATCATTTGCCAGCTGGCCGACACGGCGATAGCCGCGACACCATCCCTGGAGATAGCATTAGTAATCGTTACGCGCCATTCACGTGAAAGGTCACGTGTGTAAAAATCATGGGTACGAATTTAGGACATGATAGAACCTTGCAAGCAAGGTAACTCCCTTTGCGACATTCATTCTCAGTCCCTCGACGATCTCGCATCCCATTCTCTGATCATCCTCAATGACCTCGGGCAAACACGAAGGCTATTATCTTTTCCCGTGATCTAAGTCAATCTTACCTTGGCAACCTCGTTATCTAACTCAAATTCTCCTCCACAACCAGGTCAACTCCCTTCGCGACATACACTCTCAGTCCCTAGATGATCTCGCGTCCCATTCTCTGATCACCCTAATGACCTCGGGCAAACTCGAAGGTTACCATCTGCTCCCGTGATCCAATGGAAGCTTACCTCCGCAACCTGGTCACCTTCCTCGCAAACGGCCCCGCAGAAATCGCCTAACGTCCGTCTCCCCCGCACTTCATACACCGTCCTCCCTCTTCGCCCCACGCACAGCTGCCATCTGGGACAAGGACGCAACTGCCCTCCCGAAGTCTCCTCCGCAAGCCTCCTCGACTCACTTGGTGACATACAACGGCCGCGTAAAAATCACCCCAAGTGCGTCTCTCCCGCACTTTATAGACCGCACTCCCTCATCGCCTCACAGATAGCTGCCATCTGGGACAAGGTCGCGACTGCCCTGCTCGAATCCCTTCCACAAGCCTCCTCGACTCCCTTAGCGACATTCATTCTCAGTCCCTCGACGATCTCGCGTCCCATTCTCTGATCACCCTCAATTCCTCTGGCAAACGAAAGCTACTGTGATCCAACGAAGCTTACCTTCGCAACTTCGTTACCTTCCTTGCATCCCTCCGAAAGCGCGAGCTTGAAAACGGCCGCGCAGAAATCACCCAAGGTCCGCCTCCCCCGCACTTCTTATACCGTCTGCCCTCATCGCTCCACAGACAGCTGCCATCTGGGATCAGGATTCAGGACACGATTTTCCCTGCTCGAAGCCTCCTTCACAACTCTTCTCAACTCCCTTAGTGACGTACAACGGCCGCAGAAATCACGCAAGGTGCGTCTCTCCCGCACTTACTAGACCGCACTCCCTCATCGCCTCACAGATAGCTGCTATATGGGACGAGGACGCGACTTCCCTCCTCGAAGTCTCTTCCACAAGCCTCCTCGACTCACTTGAACCGTTCTGACACCTGGAGTACGTCTTTGATCAATGCCACCTTCCTCGCATCCCTCCCACAGCGCGAGCTCGCAAACAGCCGCGTAAAAATGACCCCAAGGTTCGTCTCTCCCGCACTTAATAGACCGCACTCCCTCATCGCCTCACAGATAGCTACCACCTGGGACGAGGACGCGACTGCCCTCCTCGAAGCCTCCTCCACAGCCAGGTTGACTACCGTCGCGTCATACACTATCAGTCCCTCGGCGATTCGCGTCTCATTCTCTGATTGCCCTGAATGTCCTCGGGCAAACACGAAGACTACTACCTTCTCCCATGATCCAAAGGAAGCTCATCTTGGCAACCTCGTCAACTTTGGTCGCACCATCGGTCATGTCATCGAGGGTTTCCTCACTCCCTACCTCACCTGTGTCGCCATCGCACGAAAGTATAGAGTGTCAAAGACAAAAAAAATCGTAGCAAAAGATTACAACTTCGATCTACCAACAGCCTCAACCGTACGATGACTGAATGTATGCCGCAAATGCCGGAGCGCGTACTCCGGTTGGTCCGTATGTTGTAGCGAAGATAAAAATTTCGTAACAAACTGAGATTCCAACTTCGATCTAGCCCAAACCCATGACGACCGAATGTATGTCGCAAATGGCGTTCAATTCCATCTTGTCTCTCCCTCCCACCGTTTGCCCAAGTGCAGCAGGCATAACTGGAGGTTTACCCAAATTTGGAAGCCGGAAGGAGCGCGTAACTCCGGTTGGTCCGTATGTTGTACGTGTTTGCGGCAAGTTACTGGCATCGAGTACATAAGCTTCTACACTTTGACCTCGAAGTGCCCACTGCACAGAGTGTCTCAGACTCTGGCGGTGTTTGTTTTCCACTGGGCTCTCTGAGAACGGTTCCATGTCCAATCCGGTATGTACACAACTTCCGGACTTCCTTTGCTTCACCGCTAACTAGCATGTCGTAGGATGTCATTCGTCGTTCAACTCGCCACGGGCGTGGGCTTGGTGGCCAGCGAGCACAGGATGCCAGGGTCGAAGCACTACAAACTCAAACGCGAAAAGAGCACATTGATCACACCATCATCGCTGGTCAACCGGTCAATACACTTGCGCCCCAATCCGAATCTCCACGACGTAGAGGGAAAGGGAAGAGATTGAGGCGTTATTCTCCTGTTGCGTCTGAGGTCGCACAACGCCAGCGGCCTACTCCTGCGTTCCGCCTAGCCTGTGGTGATGAATATGGGTTTAGTGAGCCGCCTGGTAATTTATTCCAACCGTCTCAAACGTTTACGCAGAAACTAACTGAGTACCATGGATACAGGTCGTACAGAGGGTACTACTACCGTTGTACCTCGTACACTAAAGCGGCCTCATGTCAGCTCGCCCGAACCCAGCGACGGCCAGTCAGACGAACACGAGAAAGCAGCGGATGTGAATGATCGGGCGCAGGTCTTTGACGAAGATCCTCCTCTCTCCCAACCGAGGCCTGCCAGGGCAAACTCGCATCCCTCCCAGCCAAACAACGCATGGTCAAGGTCTTCAGACGAGGAGACCCCACCTCCGTCCCAGCCGAGGGACATACGGTCAAGGTCGTCAGACGAGGAGCTCCCACCTCCGTCCCAGCCGAGGAACATACGGTCAAGAACGTCAGACGAGGAGCCCCCACCTCCGTCCCAGCCGAGGAACACACGGTCAAGCCTGAGGTCGTCAGACGAGGAAGACCAACCTCCTTCTCAACCGAGGCATGCCGACTTGATGAACAAGGGCCGCCCACGTCATTATCCAAGGTATGCCAGTTTGTGTTTGTAATCCACTACCTCACTCTGTTGTCTAGACGTATCAAGTCTGCAACACAGTATCCCACGTCCGTTGCTGGAGCTAAGGCTTCGCCACGCACTCGGGAACAACCGTCGACTATCAAAAAGTCACGGCTCCAACAGCACGGTCATCGTTCCGTCGGTACGTATCTTCTCGTATTCACAAATAAATTACATCACAACCCGGCATAGGTACAGATCTCCTCCAAGAACACCACAAGAGGAACGGTGCTCCGAAGCCACCCACACTCGCCGCACCGCCAAGGAATGGCGGCGCTATGGGCGACGAGAGCGAGGGACGTAGTGCCGAAGAGGAAGAAGGAGATTTAGATGACGAACACGAACACGAACACGGTGAAGAAACGGGAGGGCACACCGTCTACAAGGCAGCGACGTATATGAGATTCTATTCAACATCTCCATGGCGTTATATTCTTGATCGTGCGCGTCATCACTCTCGCCTTGCCGCTGCTGTTGGCGGATTCCCCGATCGTCTTGCCATGCTGAATGTCTACGGTGACGAGTATCTTAATCAAGCAATATCGGAGTATGAAGACCGAGGTGTCAAGTTCGACAAAGGTTTATTCTTGAAGTACGGGTATGAAATGAAAGTATTGGTATGTATCTGACTACGGGTGAAGTGGATACTAACATTTTTTTTCAGCTATACAATGATTTGAGCAACTTCCGGTCGCATGCAAAGAAGGCTGCACGTGCTGCCCTTGCTGTGGAACATGATCTCAAACCACGTTCGGGGATGAGTGCTGCTGATGCAGTGCTTTATATCAAAGAGTTCTATAATTTGCTCGTCAAAGATTCTGTTTTCCTGCATCATCAAGGTAAGGAGGTACGTACGTCCAACAGGTTGTGCGTGATAGTGACTGATGATATCTAGGGTGTTTGGTTGAATTTTGCCAACCCTGCCCTGCATGACACGTGTATTGGCATATTCTATGAAGGTAGCACGGCCCTTGCAGCCGTGTTTCCAGATGAGTTCTGTCAGACAATCCCATATCGTGCTCATGTTTTTGCAGCAACTATGGTTGGTGATCAATTACTATTATTCGTGTCAATGAATTGATGATTTTTGTTGTAGCTTGCAATGGCTCTCGACGAGTATGAGAGTGGTGTTTTCAAGAAGTCACAGGTCAAGTTCTCTATTTTCAGAGAGATATATGATGAGCTCCTCGTACTATACCGTGGTGTCAACAGTTCCAAGAATGGTAGTGCCTTGAGTAGTGAACGTCACAAGATTGCTTCTCGTGGATGGTGAGCTTTGTTTACTTGACTTTGATGTTATCTTAATGCCGGTTTTAGCACATTGAACCCAAGAGTTAAACCTACCACTAAGGTTAGAACAAGATTCAAAACCTTTGATTAGCTCGGGATGGTACTATCTGTAGATTTACTTTGTCCTGTAAAATAACAATGAGTGTCTGGTGTTTCGTCAATGGTGAATGTATAATGAGCAAACCATTTCCTATACCCAGACTGTCAGACCAGCCTGACTTCATTGTCCAGCTTGTCCCTTATCCATTTCTCACCCAGTTTGTACATCTTGACACATTTTCCCAGTATGCACAAATACACCCACTTGTACAGTTCCACATATGTCTCCAGTTTGTACAGTTCCACACATTTTCCCAGTCTGCACAAATGTACCAACTTGTACAGATCAACACTTGTTTCCAGTTTGTACAAATGTACCCAGTTGTACATCTCCCATGTCACTGTCCAGTTTGTTCAATGAATCTATTGTTGCCCAGTGTGGAGTATCTGTCCAAACCCCTACCTTGTTGGAGATGCTGTAGTGGTTGCAACATTTGTGCAGACTGGTCCAGACTGTCTAACAGTACCCCTAGTTTGCTGATGTCAGCGGGATGTCGACGTCGTGGATTTCGTCGTCGAGGTCGGGCTCGGCGGCCCAGAGCGCGACACGCTGTTGTGCCGACATTTTTTTAGAGTGGACTTGGAGAAAAGAATTGAGCAAGGAACTTACGGTGTCCCTCCAATTCGGATTAGACTTCTGCACGAGAAGAGGCGTGCACGTGTCGACCCACTACAGCACCCGTTCACTGGGATTTGGTCAAGGCCATGTATGTGCTCAGCGCACACCCCATTATCTTCAGACGTCATCGCCCTGGTGAGCGGTCAGACCTAATTTAATCTCCGGGTTGTGTCTGGCGGTAGGCAGGATGTCCGGAGAATAGTGTGTGATTGGCGGAGAGGGTGCACGACTTGAAGAACGAGTCGTCGCAAATGGTCAGGTTGTTGGTCAAGTGGAGTTTTTGTAGTCAAGACTCGGACGAGATGAGGGTAAGCTTGCGGAGCCAGGTACCTTAGGATGGGGTGAGCGAGACACATACAAGCCACGGTGGCACCGAAGGGGATTGAGGGTAGTGCGACGGAGTCGTAAGTAAAGGGTATGCAGGTAGTAGGCCGCGTGAGGGGGGAGTATTTTTATATACAGACATGAAAAGCTTGAATAAAGAAACTGGAATACGAAGGGACTTACATAAAAGTCGATGAGAGGGAGGACAGTAATTTGATACGTGGAAAGAAAGGGATGGATGTGACCACAGTCAGGCCAGCGACAGATTAATGCACCGGCAGAGAAACGTCCAACTCGGAGGAGGGATCAGAAGGAGGAGTGAGTTGTCGGGAGAACACATGGTGGGTTGAGTTGGAAGTGCATCGTGACTCGGAGTGACAGTGCACCGTAACCGTCGACGCCGAGAGAGACTACTAGGGGTGTGTGTGGGCAGAGAATCGATAACTTGAATATGCAGTAGTAATCATTCGAAATCCGAGTCCCAAGTCACATCTCTAGAACTCGTATCTATCAAATGTATCGGTGTCTACATCATTCCAGCCATCCATATCCACATAATCGCCCAAGACAGATTCCGAGTCAGACTCCCCAGATCTCTCGTCTGGCTCGGAGTCAGATCCATCTGGACTCGAAGTGTCAGAGTCAATATCACTGGGCTCTAACTCCAGAAACTCAGGAATGTGTTCCGAGTCATCAACGCCGTCACGGTGGCTCGCGTCATCTTCTACATCGCAGTTGCTTGAGTTTGGGAGTCGTTGAGATGATAATAGAGTGGTTGCGAGGTGTGCATGCGAGTATACATGTCCAATACCGAGTCCAAAGTGATAGCGCATCACCATATCACGATCGGCAAACCTACCAGCAGACTGAGTAGGCAATCCTCTTAAACATGACTCGAACTCACCGGTTGATATAGTAAAACTTCCAATCTGAATCACCTGCACAGCGGGACGTTACGACTCCATCAGGGTGAGGTCGCCCATCTGCGAATGACGGGATGACGTGGCAGGCCCTAAGAACATCTGTAGGGTTAACGAACCCAAAGGTATCCTCGTTGGTCATTGGACGGAACCTGACCATGTCGAGGGAATGTTGATCCCATCCGAGGGACGCACTACGGTCCTGTAAAATCTCGAACCATTGTACCCATAGAAATTCAACCCGACGCGACCGGAAATCCCTCGATCCTGGCCCAGTGTAAACGATGTTGGCGTGGAAGACCCCCAGGACCCGCGCATAGCAGAATGGGTGATTGCTGTCATCCAGATTAGACAACATCATAATATACCGTTTGTCAGTGCGAGGATTGACGCTGTCGGATTCACGTTGAAGGTCGTACGTAGTGTAATTGATTCGAAGTAGGCGGTGTCGGTATATCTTGTTTCCGTGGAACAGGACGTGGTTCAGTTGTGATGGATTAATAGCATCCGAATCCACCAAATGATCGAGAGTAGCGCCATCATCTCTTAATGTGGCTTCCAAATCTTGATGGATGGTTGCGATACCAGGAAGAATATGTGCCTTGAGCTTAGAAACAAAGTTCTGGGCCAGTTCTCGTCATTTCAGTTATCCAGTGTGTAAGGACGAGGACTCACTCTAGTGGCAGGGTCTCCGAGATTGTTTTGTACGAACCTCGTAAGCTCTTCCGGAAAATTTTGGGACTGTCCGATAACGTGGTGTTTGTCAGGTTCATCAGGTACCGGGTCCGCCAGATGGAGCGCAGTACGTTTCATGCGGATGCGGTGGATGCGAGCCTGCCGTCGCTCGATAGAGGCCATCTGTGGTACATATGATTTCCGGCTAGTTCTGGCAAACCGCCGTTTACTGGTGCGATGCTCAAGTTCACCCTGTACATACGAAGTCAATTTGGGGCTTGCAACTAAGGGAGACAGGAAGCTTACAGCTTGTGTTGAATAAGAATCGGTTGTACCGTACATTCTAATCTGTGCTGGGTAGTCTGCCAGCGCATGGAGCTTGTAGGTTTGAAGGTTGAGGGCTTTCGGCATTCGTGTCTGTGAACGTGACTGGGGTGGTTTGCCTTGACTGCGCTGTGCTTGCCGTCGTGCTCTGGCTCGAGCTTCACGAGGCAGCTCTTTCGTCAAAAAGTCGGGACACGTGTTAGAGGCAAAACTACGGATATCATCACCAAATTCCTCCGTCACTATATCCAACATGTGCAATGTTTCGTCAGTATGTAGTCGGAGTTTAGCTAGAGCGTGCCAATGAGAAAGCACAAATAGAAGGTGCAACACTTGAGAGTTGTGAGGATCTGGTAGCAATCCCGAGAAAACCGGAATCGAACACTATCCAATCACCTCGTCACCATGGGTAAGTATCACGGTGGAAGTGAAGATACCTACCTGGAGCACGTCTTCGAAATCCCGTGCAGCAAACTGTTTCATCTCTGAAACATTCTTGCGAAATCGTCGAATAGTATCACGCCCAAACGTTGGTACTTCGCGAAAACTTCTCAGGGGTCGGGTCAGTCACATGATTCAAAACGACAGTAAATCATGCACCTACCGACGATCGAGTTCAGCTAAGAAGGCTCCCTTTTGACTATCTACCATGCGGAGCAGATGGATAAAAACTGCTTTCCACACGCCCAGTTCAAATTCGTGTAATAAGTCAACAACTAACATGAGGAAAAAATCAAACCCCGTTTGGCCCAGTCTTTCCGAAAACGAATTCTGATCAACAAGGTGAGTACCATTGATCTCGCGTCATAGTAGAACACTTACTATTGTCGGTACCAGGGATTCAGACTTGAGAAGCGCTTCTACTTGAGCGGTATCAACATTGTACTGTCCTTCGTATATCAAACGACGTGCTGATAAAATCTTCGCGCGTCGGTCTTCCGTATCATGACGTGATAGTGTGTCACGTTGCACCATGTCGTTCACAGTACCGACCTTCGGCAGCCTTTCCTTTGGGATAAGGCAACGCGGGCACGGGCAACCACCCAGGTTACGGATGCCAGCAATGAGCACTCTAGAAACATGTGGAAGCTTGAATTATTAGTCCATCTCAAGTGAAACAGTATAGCTTACTTCTCGGGGTAATCAGCCGAGTATGTGAAGATGCGAGGGAATAATCGCCTCTCGATCCCATCCCCGCAGATAAATACCACACCATGCTCATAAGCCTCAAGAAATTCGTCGTCCAATAGATCCTTCCACTGTGCGTGAAAGACCTCTCGATTACAATGTGTGAATAGACGGTCACCTGGAAGCTTATCACCTCCGCAGTGCTCCATCACAAAGTCTTTAAACTCGTCGGGTAACTAGATCAAAGAGCAATGAGATTGGAATTTCCACAAACTAAAAACACAAACTGTTTGAAAATATGCGACGTGCGAGCACAGATTCGCAGTTGGTGAACACCGTTGGTATTTCGACTCGTTCCCGAAATACAGGTACAGCGGCCATAGCTTGGCGTCCCCAAATGTGGTCAGCTGAGTAGCATCGGACCAGAACATTAAAGCAACAATGCGACGAGGTAATGTGCAGCCAGCAGATTCAGGAGGCGTGTCCTGCAATTCATTGTGTGCTGTGACAAATGCTTCGGAATAGAAAAGTTCACCGTAAACACCAGTGTCATCAACCGCAGACGAACGTTTCCACCGCAAACGATAAGGCTCAAATCGGAAGGAGCGGCAGCGAAAAGGATCCGAAAGCTTCTCTCGGATGATGGAAAGGAGAGATCGCCTATAAAAGTCTTTGATAGAATAGTCGCGCGGACCAGGATGTAGCGAGCGACGGGGAAATGGGACCGAGATGGTAATGGTCCTCCGCATCCAACCGTCGTCCTCGGGCAACCAGTCTTGCGAGTCCGTGTCATCCCCGTAACCTAAGGGCCCTCCAGCGGCTGCGCGAGCATCTGCGCAGCCAAGATAACGGTCAATGGCGGTCCAATTGGTTTGGCTCACGTCCTCGGGACGAAAGTTTGTACTTCCGATGATCTTGATCAGCATTTCAAGACCTCTTTTGGATTTCTGGACCCCGTGGTTCCAGTACCAGTCGCCAATGAGCAACGAGTTTTCGTTAGGATAAGGATAGAAAAGGTTGTCAGAATTGGACAACTGTGGAGTGTCACTTGCGAGTCCTGGTTCAAATGGTGGAGATGGGTCATTCCTGCTCTGATCCTCGGGATCATTGATGGGAGTGGAGCCTTGGTCGTATACACAGAATAAGCCGAATGCGTTTACTTGTGTGACCAAAGTCGCGCGGTCTGGCCTCTGGGGAAGGTGTCTATTTTGCGTGCTCTGAATCACCGCTGAGTTCAATGGGGTCAGTTGGACTGGAGAAGGAACGGGAGGACTCGGACGAGAGCCTGAGCTCGCAGGAACTTCGGGTCGAGTTATCACGTTTGGATCTAAGGGTAAAGGAGACTCTGGGAGCAAGTCTCGGAAACGTTTTGGGAGTTGACGATTGGATCGCCGGCCTCGACGAAGAGAGAGCGGTAGCATATCATCCTCATGCTAAACGAAAATATCAGGTGACTCTTACTCGTGAAGCAAGAAAGAAAGGGTGTTACTTCTGCTTCGTTGAGCCCTGACTCGGAGTTGTGGACTCCGCTGTTACTCGTAGAAGTTGAGGCCTGACATGACCGCGACTCGGAAAGTTGACTTGTAATGCTACTAGTTGCCACTGATTGTAGCAAGAGAATGAGCAAATCTCGTAAAATAATAAACTACGTGCGTACCTTCAACCACCCCGCTCGAATCTGAAGACAGAGACGGTGGTTCCCCTACGAAAGTGCCGTCTGAGTCAATACGACGCTTCTTGCGGTGCCGAGAAGTTTCTTTTGCCTGCTGGAGGGCAGTCGCCAGTTGCTTCCTTCCCTTGGAGCAAAGTTTCTTGTGTCTTGTAAAGGCCCCGGCATTGTCAAAGAAACGACCGCATACGCATTCTTGATTCGAATTTAAAAGCATCGGGCTAATATCGAAGTTCGAAGTAAACAGCTTGTACTGTACTATGCTACTTAGAAAAGTATAGTCGGAGTTGGTTAGTATGTACTTATTCGGAGTTGAGGCGAAACCTTAACGGGAGCGCACCCACCCGTTGCAACGGTAAATGGCAGAGCAGAATGTGCAGCGTGCTTGGTCTTGGAGAAACATCGGAATGACGCTCGCGCAAGTCCCCGACTCCGATGTGTTTTGTCATCGTATAAAATGATGGTTGAACATCGCCATCAATTGACTCTCAGCTGCTGCTAGCGCTCGTCATACACACACACTGTTATCAATGTTGAAATACCGTTATCGGGGACGCGTAGCCAGGTGGGTGCCACGTCCCCCGGCTCTATTGAATGTCACCTTGCGTATTAAGCAAGGTCAGTATTGGGGATTCTGTGCAAAACCGTTACGTCCACAGTGGTAAATGAAAGCGATCAGACACACCTCAGGACTGTCGTTTGTGGAAATACTCGATCGAGTGCAAAACGTGCACATTGTCTGTAAAAATCGATCAAGTTCGTCGACACATTCCAGTCAAGCATGCTCACGGACGCCGGCCTCGATCATTCCACCAGGAAGATGGCGAGCATGCAGAACATCGTCGGTATCCTGACACCCTGCAGAAAAAAGGGGAGCATCATTACACTTGAAAGATGTCGGAGACAAACCCTCACCTGGTGGGTCCATGCTGCAAATGTCCAAATCCCGCAAGTCCATCCTATCCCTCCATACACGGTCGGTCGGGTCCTTTGGCGGGACGATCCACTAGTCTCCTTCGGGGGGGAAGCAGTCCAAGATCGCTTTCCCCCAAGGGTCGTCTTACAGACGACTCTCTTGCTCCGTTTCCGTCTCCTCTGCTTTCCCGAGTTCACGGACCAGATGGCCTTTCGGATATCACGAGTGCGCGCCCTATCGGTCGATGCTCACCCGAATGTTTGTTCAAGTGCGGGAGCTTGGCGCATACAAAATCTGATACGGGGGAGCGATCGAGAAAGGGCAAAAGCGGCCTGAGTGACGTCGAAGGCAAGAGCGTCGCATCGAGATGACATATGTACGTAACTAAAGCGAAGAACAGTCGAGCCAAGAAAAAAACTGAAAATATTCACGCACCAGTTCCATTTGATGATACCGACGACTCGGCCATAACCCTACCAACCCTTCGCCAGCCACTGCGGTAGAGGACATCTACGGGGTCCGGTCAACCGATCGCCATCAAACAAGCCGACGTGGTCGTCATCATGGATCTGGTTGTTGCTGAGGCCTTCGTGTCATCGAGGCGACGGTGTGCACAGCGCTAGCGACAAAGGACAGCAATATCAATAAAGGCTGGGGCGACCCCGGTCAAGTGACTCACCAGAGCAGAGCATGCCTTTTGTAAGGTAGATTGCGACAGCCTGAGGGTGGTAACGACGGACAGCTTGTTATGATCTATCGAGCACCCAAGTATTTCATACCTATGAATGGTGATCAGAACCTTGCGGTTAGACAGATGAAAAGCAGAGAATGACACGGGGCTAAAGCCAGGTGGTGAACCCGCAACTTGCAGGACATCCTGCATCTCTTCCTGATAAATACTGACCAGCGCTGTCGCTCACAACGACTAAATGCCTTGCATCCCTTGCCGAGGATGTTGTCGTAGGCAGCCAAGATGTCCTGGAGTGCTGCGGGAAAGACGTTCTCAGGGACCGTGGCGAGGCGGTAGCTCGGCGCGGCGCGCTCCGCAGTGTTCAAGACTTCAACACACCCCGGTGCAGGATGGGATGTGGGAGAATGGATGGAGGGGCGATCTCGATGTTACGGATCAGCTGCGTGCGCTGTTTCACCTTGCTGTTAGGTATGCCCGTGGACGAGGATGTAGGCGGCCGACGTATGGTGTGGTGATAATATTCCTGGTTTATGATCGAGAACTCTGAAAAAGACTGAAATTTGTTTCTTACTTGGTTCGAGAACTTTCCCCGTGACTTAGTCATTGGTGGGTCTGCGTGAGTGTGTTGCCGCATCTTTGGACGTCGCTCCGTCTGCTACAAAGTGGCAGTGGGCTGAGAGTGGACGGGAGCCCGATTCAGAGTCGTCAGCTGCCACGAGGGTGGATGGGAACACCTCGAAGGTGCGTGCACCCGGCACTAGCAGTTACGATCGCGATCCGGACCCCGGTGATCTGCAAGGAGCCGGAATGGAAAATGTAGGCAGGGCTTGGTGGGTGCACTGAAATGGGCTCGGACGAGCGCTGCAACCACAGTCCGACCCTCTAGCCAACTTGGGGTCTGGCTTGAGTCTCCAGGGTCCAGGAATGCCCGTAGGGCTGTCTATTTATACTGTACAAGTGTCAGCGGAACGCCAGCGCTGGCACGCGTTCCGAGTTCGGACTCGCTCCGTTTCACAGCAAAAGGATGCATCGTCCCCGTGTTCCTCTCGTAATTGTCCAGGCCATCAAGGATCTTCCTATAAAAAAAAGGTTGAGCAGAGCAGATATACCGGTTCATACGACATACTCTCTGACTGATATACTATGAGATGTCATTGCGTCGAGATCCATGGTTTTGTTGGCATTCAGAAAGTGAGACCCGTGCCTGGTGAGTGGTATGGCCATGCCACCACCCGCCTTCCGGTTGGGTACAGGATTTGCAATGGCCAGAGCAACCAGGCTGCTGGTGACTGCAAATATGGTTATCGTCATGGTATTGAATCGCATTGTGGAGGAGTGGAAAGGGCTGGCGGTGAAACGTACACCCACATACCTTTAATAATGAGAAGCCAACAGTCACAATATCCACGGGCATCAGAGATAGGAACGAATCGCATCATGGATAAGTCAGACTGATGATGTTGAATGAATCAACATTCCAATATTGTGTCATCTGCGTGGGGAAGGACTTCGTGGCGCAAAATGGAACTTGATTTACACATGAACCCATAAGTCAATTTGGGGGACAGGCTGTATTGAATATGTACTTGCTTATAGGGTTTTACTCAGTCGACTTTGACCTTCTCAAAGCCGGCGACGCCTCCGAGATTGACCGTCTCTGGGAGGCTGCGACATCTGTCGGGTTCTGGTAGTAAGTAACAGGCGCATGCCGATGTCTTGATCATCATTTTCGTAGCCTCAAGCTTCAAGGACCCGTGGCGCCGAATCCAGATAAGGAAGTCGAGTGGCCCTCCCCCTAGAAGAGAAGACGTAGTTTCAGTCAGAAAGACTGGACCTTTGGCCTTTCCGGCGCGGTTCGGCTGTCCACCGTCGCCCGCGGAGTTCGCCGAACACAGTTGGAGTGCGCCGCACCTACTCACTGAAGTCCACACGTTGGAATCCACCCACTATGGCACATGTCATGCCATGCGCTATCCCATTCACTCCCGCCATTGCATGGTATCGTCAGTTTGACCGCATAGGAGCTACGTTGCTCCACAAAGACACTCTCAAAAAGGTTCCATGCGACCATAATTTCTTCCTTCGTAAACTGTCAAGCAACAGCCAGGGATTTTGTGATGATTGAAGGTGGAATTGCAAGAGGTTTGTCGTGAGGATAGGACCGATAGGTGGCCAGTAACGTAAGAGTGATCTGGACTTCAAGGGCGCAGGCGACATTCATAAAGCAAAAGAGTTGGGAAACGGAAGCATCGTCCACCGTGTGAGCCGCTAATAAGAGGTGTCTCAGTAATATGAACCCGAGCAAGTACTGAACCTGGTGTGCCAGTCCGACTGGCAAATTGCAATTGGCCGACGTCGCACTCCGGCGAACTCCGCGGACGACGCCGTACAGCCGGATTCTGCCGGAAAATCCATACTGCAGTCGTCCTCGTTTCAGTTAACAGACAACGGGCCGTGCCATTCTCAAGTTGGGTTTGTATATCGTCATCCATAACACGAACATTAAGCACTGAAAGGTGACCGACCCAACTTGGGCTCATTTCAGATATAGGAAAGCTGGTACGAACGCTGTGGATCAGGACCGTGGGAATGTAAAAAGTAATGCCTACTATTAGTAATAGTACGACGAGAACATCGACTCACTGGCAGTGGATCAACAACCTCGTCACCTACGTCCGGCGTACCGTCATAGACAAACCGTCCGTGAAAGTGTTTGGTAAGTGAAAGCACCCAAGCACCCGCTGCCTCACTCCCAAATGCCTCCCCACTCATATCATACATACATACCCGTGCCCATGATCCAGGTGTCTGCTTCGGCCACCAGATCGTCGCTAGAGCCCTCGGCGGGTCCTGCGTGCAAAATGACGGCCTGTGGGAGATCGCCGTGACGACCGTCCAGCTCACCTCGCTCGGCAAAGCCATCTTTGACACAGTTCAGCTCGTGCGATGCATTGCTTAAATCTACATCCCCTACACCTTGCTCATCCTCCCCGTAGGACATCCAAGAGATGCACAGGGACCACGTACCCACGTACCCACCCAATGCACACATCCTTGGCTCGACCGACCTCACCCCCAATCAAGGCTTGGTCATTCGACCCCTCATCAGCACCTACGCCAGAGAACCTAGCCTCGGACGCCCCTGACATCCCGCTGACATCCATTCACGTACTCACCGTCCAAGGTCACCCCGAATTCACGTCTTCGTTTATGTCGATGACTATAAACGCACGCGCCGAGATACTCGGCGAGGCGCTCGCCAACGATGGACGTTCGCGTGCGACGGGTATACCTGGGAGACGTCACCCTGACGGGCTGGCTTGCGACGGCGTTCGAAAGGTAGGAAAGGCGATATGGGGTGTCCTGGGGGTCGTCTGATGAGGACAGAAATATCCGGCGTTGACATTAAGGTATCTGATTCCCGATGATTCAGGCGAGGTCCGCAAACCCGACCTGCAAATTACTGTAATCGAACACGCTGTATACGCCCTTCAGGAAAGGGATCCCAAGGACCCAAAATGCTAGACCATATAATCAGAACGAGTCCATCTAGCGCCGCAAAAGGGAGTTCAGGAAGTGAAAAGCAATGAATCTCACGTAAAGGTTTGGTCTGACTCTGGGCGATGACGGCGCCGAAACAATAGGGAGAACCTTCCAAAACTGGGTTGAGTCTGAAAGCTTCGGGAGCGACTTCAAACGTTCTGCCACCGAAGGTGAGGCCAAGTGTTGGGAAAGAGTCGCACGGTACTACAGGCTGTTGATCAAAACAAGGTACCGAACGTCATCAGAACTCACAGTAATAGAAACCAAAGCCTCCATGATTCGCGCGTGTGCCGCCAAAGCATCCGTACAATTCTGCAACTCGGTCCCAATCTCCGAGGATGAGGCTTGCACCATCATAGGAGAGCGGGAAAGAGCCGACCCCTAGCACAGCTCGGAACGGGATGGCGTCGGGATCGGAACGGAAGCCACGCGGGTGCACACGCTGTGCCGTGCCGGTGCATAATATAATAGATGTCACGTAAACCAGAAACGAAACATCCAAATCGAGCACCGTCTCCAAACCCCTCTAAAACGCCGGGCCAAAGGAAGGAGCGCGAGATAAGCTGCGGGAGTGAATGACTGGCGTTCGACTAGCCGCGCGGGATGAAGGACGACGTGAGGGAGGGCACGACGATAAAGGATGTCCGAGGGTGATGGAAGATGTGGAGACGGCTCGGACGCGCTTGTGGCCAGAGACCAGGCCAGGGCGACCCGAGGTAGTTGCAAGTCTCAGCTTCAACCAAGCTTGGCCTTCTTCGCCGGTTGCGCCGTCGGCTTTGCGTCCCCTTCCTTGCGCTTCTTCGTGCCTCCCCCGCTCTTGATATTGCTCAACATGTCCTTGTACCTGTCCTGGACTACATACGAGATCTTGCCGACCTCCGAGTCGGCACCGTTGAACGTGATCGCGTTCCGAATCATCAGGTCCATGTCAGCCTCAAAGGTCCCTATCGAGTCGTACTTGTCGTTATCCAGCTTCGTGCGAATCGTTCGAAGGTCCCTTGTGTCCTTCTTTGGAATGACTGAATAGTACGTGGGGATGCCCAAGAGCACTGGATCAACGGGCTCTCGGAATACAAAGGATCTAGGTAAAACGTCAATCAGCTCAAGTTATTCCGAGTCAGTAGCACACGCACATTTCTTCCTTGACCAACGTCGTCATGAGCCCCTACAGACTTCGTTTCTCTGCCCAAGAAAGCTTCCTCTCAAATACCTTACCCCACTCCTTCTTGAACGCCTTCTCCACCAAGTCTGCGCAAGTAACGGGGTAAGTCGTAGGTGGATTGAATTTGCGACAGTTGTTAAAGACGAGATCCGCATCCTTGGCAAACTCTTCCATCGTGACATACTTGCCTTCCATCAACTTTTGGCCCATAGTGCCAAAGTCCATCGGATGGGCGATCTCCTCATAGTAACTACACAGGCGCCAGTCAGCGTGAATCAGCGACTCTACGTTGGGTGGTCAAACTCACGTAGGACAGCCATCTCTCACTGGGTCTACTGGCTGGGCAAAGATGGGATACTCCGGGAGCTTCACAATCGCCCTTAGCACGTCTCGGCATTTCTTCTCGCTCACCGGAGTGCCAGATGCGGCGGGTCGTGACTTTGAAGTCGTAGGCTGAGCACTGGCGACTTCCCGTTCTTTCCCTTTGATGGATATGCGTGGAACCTCTGCAGCCGGGGCCGGAGTCGGTACAGGATCGGATCCCTTCTTCTTCGCTTTGGCAGATGGCGCAGCAGCAGCCTTTGGCATCGGTGCAACAGGTCGCTCGGGGACTGGCGTACTCGTGCTGCTAGAGGGCACGCTCGCTTTATCCTTTCTCGACAAAGGCGCCGCAAACGCCAAAACGCCATCCTCTTCGCCTTCGACATTGGTTTTTCGTCGTTTCCCAGGGGGTCCACTGCCCGACGCCTTGGCCGGAGATGATTCCTTGACCAGCTTGCGATGACGCTTCTCCTCGTCCTTTTCCCGTTCGATCGCAATAACCTCTTGAAGCAGGTCGTGGGATCCATCGTCGACATATGGTGGTGGTGCTTCGTCTGGAATTTTGGGTTTCCGAGACTTGAATTTTGGTGCTTTGGACACTTCCGCAGATTTCTCGACTGGCTTTTTAGCCGGCTTCCCGTTGGCTTGTTCCGTAGCCTTGACTTGGGCGCCGCCCACTTTGAGCTTGATGGTTGGCCGAGGAGTTGGCTGTTCCGCAGTAGCTCGGGAAGGTGCCGCCGTTGGCGTTGCGACCCGTGCAGGCGGTGGGGCAGACTTTTGCTGGCCTAATGGCTTAATCACGACAGAGGGCAGGTCTTTACGAGCAGGCTCCGCAGCCTTGTTCGCAGCCTCGAGAGTCTTGTTGATCCGATTCCACACTAGGATATTGTTCAGTATCGAACACACCGTCAGACTGAACCACTCACGTTTCTCGAAAAAGGTCTCCAGGAATATGGCCTCCGTGTGTGCATAACTACCAGCAACGTTGTATTGCTTTGCATTCGCGATCATAAGGCGGAAGTCGGTCTCAAACGCAAACCGATCCTTGTAATGACCTTCCTCCAGCTTGGCGCCCATGGTACTTAGGTCCATCGGGTTTTTGATCACCTCATAGTAGCTATCATGAACCCGTCAGCACATGAATCAATAACGGAAATGAGGGAGACACACTTGGGTGCATGGTCCCGTACAGGATCGACTGGCTGCATGAAAAGCATGGCGCTCTTGTGCACCTTTAGCTTCTTGAGTGCGTTGCGACAGGCACGCAGGTCGTTCATGCTCATTCCGCCCGTTTGCGCCTTGGGAATATGAGCCGGCTTAGCGACAGTCGTAAGTTTTGGCTTCGCCTTGGCCTTGCTGGGTACAGGAGGCGGCGGCATAGCTCCGGACCGCGCAGCGGAGGTAGTGGCAGCGGCAGATGGCGTCGAAGCATGAGCTGCACTGGCATTATTTTGAGCTTGGGAGGACCAGGAACTGCCGATACACCATGGGCACGCTGAGGAGGACCATCAGTCTTGATTGGTCGCTGCGCCTTTGGCGGCAATTTGACGCCTGGGAGCTGTGGGGCTTGCTCTACCACAGGTGTTGGAGGAAGGTGGATGGTAACCTTGGGTGGTGTTTCTTCGATACCTCTGAGAACGATGTCCGCAAGCTTGATGATGCCCCATCGAACTTCCTGGTCAACGTCGGGAGAGCTGCGTACATCGAGGCTTAATTCAGACGCATCCAGGGCGTAAAAAGCGCGAAAATAACATACAGTGCGATCGGCATCAAGAATTCGCGCAACACCTCATTCTTTCCAATCTCACGGTCCTTACGAAGAACTTTGATCATGAGGTCCACGTCACTCTTCTTCACCTCTTTAGCTTGAGGTGGTATGGAACCGTCCTCTTCAATGAGCAAGGACTCAGAATCTTTCGACAATGCATTCTTCATCTCGCCCATATGAACCAGGAGAGCCAAGCTTTGACACGCGCATTGAGTTACGTGGCGTCTCACAACTCGTGAAGGGTCGTTCGCCATCACCGCTAGCATATATCGCATGATAGCGGGCGTGTACCATTTGGACATGAAGAGTCCATCACAAGCAGCAATCCGGACTTGAGTGTAGTTTCCCTCGCTGGTCCCGGTTAGTAAAGCAAGGTAAGTACACTCATGGAAATTGCACACCGAGTAAGTGGAAAGAACACTCTCAAATCATTCGGAATCATATTGGCAGCTGTCAAGAGAAGGTAGAACTGATTTTGATTTATAAATGGATCGAGTTGCATGTAAAGTGGGCGCACTGACCTCCAAAGCCGCAACCGTGACGACATTATGAGGCGAAGGAATCAACCTATCCATGCTCCGATATCTACTCATCTCATCTACGGCTTGCTTCAGCAAACTCGCGTCTTCGGCAGTATGTTCGGATCGTACTTCTTCCTTCAGGAGTTCACCACGCTCTGGCGGAGTTGTTGATACCGTGGCACAAGCCGTCATCGAAATGAGTGTGCATATATAGAAAGCGTCAGAGAACTTGAACACCTAATTAGCTCACGCATTATCTCGAAATCAAGCGACACCTACTGGATTTGCGGTGTTATCGTTGTACCGCAGTTGATCCACGAGGAATTGTCGGACAATAACAGGAGTCTTGCCATTCTCAAAACGAACTTGAGAAATGGCATGAACAAGTGCCTACACCAACGGTCATTGTCATCTATATCGGTAGTCGTATCGTGGTGAGACCCATATATACCCCCAGTACTCCCTCCTTCGTTACCTCTTCCCAACATTTCTGCTGAGTGCAGAGCTGCGAGAATACCCGCGTAGCGTTCTTCCATAACTGGACTCGTTCGGCTTGTTGAATTTCCGGTATTTTGAGTGCTCCTAATTTCATATGGAAGCTCTTCTACATCAAGTATTTCGTCATCGAGAGGACCAGAAGCATAATTCTCTGGAGAGACCAGTGCAGCTTCTTGGACCAGCTTACGATGGCGTCGACGAGCGCAATAAAGCCACAGAGCAGCAAATGCAAGCGCACCCACAATCCCAAGCACAATCGCCGAGATAGTACCTGGAGAAATGGGTACAGTGCTGGTGGGATCAGAGAATGTTCGCGTCGAATCAAAATAGTCACCAATCATCAAGCGTGAGATAGGCGGGAAATCACCAAATAAGCGAAACCAATGGGATCACGAAAAGAGGGTCAGCGAAGGTCGAATAGATCACGACGATGCAGGAGTAGAACGCAAACAAACGAAATAAACTCAAAACGAAAGCATCAAGGAAAGCAGATCCAGTCTACACGTTGATCCTCTCAGATCGTACAGGAAATAGTCTAGGACCAAAATGGATGTCAAAAAATAAGAAATACGCTTACCTGTGAGCTATGCTTCCAGGAGATTCGGTGCTCAACACGCCACTTGAGGTGACAAAGTAGGTGGTGGTTCCCCCTGGAACCAGCAGGATAGATGTGGTGGTATAAGTCGATGTCGAGGGTAAATTCAGAGAAGAGAAAGGTGGGCCAATTGACGAAACTTCTGTTGTGGAGGAAATCATAGTAACGGTTGCGTCTGTGGGTATGGACGAAGTGGAAACAGGTGGAGACCAAGGTGAGTTCGTAGACTGGGGGACAGAATACGAGGATGTTAAGAGCGATGATGCCGTTTGCGTGATCGAGGACGTAGGAAGCGGAAGAGTAGATCTCGGAGTGGATGCAGAGGTACAACCTGACTCGATGGTAAGTTGGTACCAAGGAATGACAATGGAAACAGGGTTGCCGAGGTTGATGTCAACATCGTACCGTATGTAGTCGGCCAAAGTGTGAAGGCAGGAGAAATATCGGAATTTGAGCCAAAAACAGAGGAGGAACAAAAATCCGTACCCAGGCTGGAGCCTCTATCCGTGCTCGAACTCGGCAAATCAGATGAGGAGGAAATGCTGGAGCTGAACTGGGGTCAACGGTATGGACAGAAAGTGATAGCGAATTGTACAACCTTGTACTCGACTGACTCAAAAAGTTAATAACATCGATCCTATTCGGGGACATTGGAGAGTAAGCCTGAGAAGGCAAAGACCGAGAACCTGATGGAACAGAGGTATAGGACAATGGTGGGGCAAGGAGCGTAGACAACGGCAGAGAGCCCGGCCATGGGTAAGCGTAGGTCCTGGCTGAGCGAACGTTGTCCACGGAAGCGAAGAGGGTGGGTTTCACAGTGAAAGATGATGGGCTGATGAACATGTGGTGGCATACATGTGAGAACTATAAGTCTAAGTGGGTTGGCGTGAAAGACGTGAGTGTGCACAAAGTGAAGTGGTTTGTGATTCAGAAAAGAAAAGGAACGACGAACTTCTTGCCGAGGTGTTGTCGAACGTGGCGGCTCAGCGAGACTAGAAGGTGGCCTGAGTTGGGACTCGGATAATAGTAATTTACTTATAAATAACCGAGGCTTTACGAAACCGTATGTCGTATGTAGTTATTGTGTGTTCGTATGACTGTGCCGATGCGGTGTTGCCCAGCACGGGGTATTACCCTCAAGGGGCCAGTACAATAACTGAGGCATTGACAGAAGAGTCGCACTAGTAGGACAGAAAAGCAGTGGAGCCTTGTTCGTGAGGTCAACACGGCCTACAAGCGCTAACTTACTTGTGCCTGGCCTTGTGTAATGAATAGACCATTATTAGTTTCGCGAACTGCCGGAAATCCGCCTTGATTCTTGTGTTCGTCAGTCAGTGCGATGAGTCAGAGCCTAGGCAGAGGACGAGGAATCGCTTTTGATGAGGAGTCGGGGTCGATCCGCGCACTGGAGTCACTGGCAGGCGATGACAGGCCACGTGATCTATTCCGTAACCGGACAGGAACAACCCTGAGCCTGACTTCCAGCACGAGCACAATCTGAGCCTTTACACTGGCCGCATCTGTCCACGCATGCCTTACACGCTAAATTCATCAATGACCAAGACACGCATCTCTACCGCAATTCAATGCGTATTTACGTCAGTGCCCTGTTGGCAGTGGCCCGCTGATTGCTGTATTCCTGATCCTTAAATTTCCTTCTTCGAGGGCAATGTCGACAACTGGCTTTGTCTCTTCACGGGATCCAAATGTACTCCCGTAAAAAGGTAACCAGGCTGCCGTACTCATCATGACGAACTCTGATGATGCGAGTGCAGTCACATTGTGGTGGTGGGTATGACACACTCGGCCGCAGTCTATGATCTATCTGTGGCACGTTTGACCATATCGTCACTCCATGGAGCTCTTCCATAGTAGGAGATATAGCCCCGCTGGCACCCTGATGCATATTGTTCATTTGACTTGCAAATCTATGCAGTCATAATTGTGCATGAATTCCTAACGAATCCCATTTGGGCCGTGAGTCTACGTCATGTATCCAATTTATGGTGAAGGAGATGCGTTACCGTGGGGTGCGAATGTGATCCTCTCACAATACAGTACAGTAAATCGCAATGACGAAGTACACGAATTCCTCCTGGTATGTTGGAGATTTATATCTCCGTTTACGTCCTCATCAATGATGTAAGTAATTGCACTACTCGGAACCATGGCACATGACTGTTCATATCACCAGAGCAATTTTTTAACTAGATAACTTCTTAATAAGACATCAGCAAGGGTGATCGAGTCCCTTTGTAACCTATGTGAGTTTATTGCTTCGGCTGTCCACATTGAGCTGCTCTGCCAGTTACTAAACAGTGACCAATCTTGATCTACAGACCAAGACAGCCACTGTACTTCATTTTGAATGTGGTAAGTACTACTAGCAAGGATTGCAGAGAAAAACTGAGGCGTGGCCAAGAGTCTCGTTATGTTCAAGTTTCAGACATGCCATCAACATTTTAATACAGAGTCTTCATGAACAACTTGGGTTCTGTCCTCGTGTTATCTTGGTTGCTACGTGACATCCCACACTGCAGTTAATTAGACCCTTCACATGCCACATCAGCTACGCCCATTCGCATGGATCCGGCACCGATTATCGGCCATTTGAATAGCTTGCAAACCACTTTCTTTGTAAGTTGCAGACACTACGAATTTCATCAATGCCCGACATTGTTTTCTTTTGAGTTCTTCAAAGTCGCGAGTGTCTAGTTACTAACTTAAACGTTTACCAGTTATACATAACTAAGTCCGCTTTACAACCTACTGCTAATCTAACCACGCCCATTTCTGCTAGCTAAATGACAAGTATGCAAAATTAGGAAAAACACCCGGCTGTGATCATCGATCCTGTTTTCGTTGTGTTTGTGAAAAACCTGCACTGGAGACTGAAAATAGCCACGGATCGAATCGAAGCCTGCACGAGAATTCTACGGTACGCGCCGAACGACATAAGATTAATCCACCCAATTGACTCAGCGGGGCTCCTTGCAACCCTTCAGCCGATAATCAGCGTTGACAATTTGTCTCGTCAATCAATTTCCGATCCCGATGGACTTGCGGGAAGTAGTTTTGATAATCCCGTTACTGAGACCGTGTGATTTTCAGATGGAGGGAATCGTCGATTCCCAGTGGCCGGTCGGGTGTCCGTAGAGTATTCCTGTAATGATCGAT
>JBBPPF010000306.1:0-23396 GCA_038091815.1 Leccinum obscurum | reverse complement strand
CTTCCCTTCCTCATATCAAGACACCTGAGGTGACATCCTCGCGCCGTCCTGCAGCGCAGGAGAATTAGTACGGCTCCCTGATACGCTAGGCTTTACACGTCGACGGTCGGAATACAGTCGCGTCCATTCGTCCGCCTCGCTGTCCTCCTCCTCACCCGGACTATTCACATCCTCCTCTTCACCCCCCTCCTCCTCGCTCTCCCGGAGTTGCGTCAATGGCACGGTGATCGTGCCGTCCTCCTCCTCGAACGTGTTGAACAGTGTGTTGCTCTGTGCACGATACAGGGAGCTCCGGCGGCCGTGCCCCAGCTCAAGCGGAGCAAGAAAAACTCGGACTATACAAGGAACGAACGACCGGCTTCAGTATTCTCCCCGGATCTCCATCTGAGAACCCATAACAAAACAAAAAAGATGTAGCACGTACCAATACGACACCCAGTAGAACTTAGTGTGGTTTACTCTTGACAAGTACTTACTGTTTCTCAGCCGTAAATTGCCGCTGTTCGTCGTTACATAATCGCGCCAGGTTCCTTCCGAGTCAAGCTTCAAGCTACAAGTCTGAGCGTCCTCGTTGAACGAACGGTTGATATCCCACCCACCCACTTAGTTCTTCGTCACAACGCCTCCCTTGCAAGTCAACTTCCGTTTCAACCCGTCTCGCGTACTCGCACGCCTACGCAACTGCAAACAATGATACAATCCCCTCCATCTCGTATGTGTGCGCCAAAAATAGCTACCGCGCACTCTCGTTTATGCAAACAAGTAGTGTGCCCTGAGTAGGTGGAGGTTAGATTGGGAAGAACTGGAGTTTCTGGTACAAAATGAGTCGTGAATCGGGTGTGCGGAACGCTAACTATCTGTAGGGGCAACTTGCGCACCTGCTCTAGGCATACTCAAGGCCCTCGATCCCCATCAGGAAACAACCCCTTCACAGACTCACCAAGATTAGTCCGAGGACCACCACGTTTACAACGAACCCCCGCGGATAGAAAAGGACAAGAAGGAGCGAAAGGGTTTCTGGGATGGCATGCTCAGGGATAGGGACAAGGATAGGTGGAGGCTCGACAAGGACAAGGATCGCCTAGACCGCGTGCGCGACAGGGATCGGCGCGATGAAGATCTTGGCACCGCGGAGCTCACACGCATGATCGGTATCTCGCTTTCCACATCTGACATCTCCGATCCTAACACCCCATCCGTCAGGTTACCTCACCGCAACCGCCTCAGAGGACTGGTCCGTCGTTCTCGAAGTATGCGAAAGGGCCTCGGCCAACAAACCAAAACGCAAAGGAAGCGATCAGGGCACTCCGACGGGAATTCAAGCAAGTTTTCTCTCTCTCCCTGTTGTCAGCTTTTCGCTGACACTTTTTCTTTTCACAGGTACGCAGAGCCAAAGGCTCGATTAGCCGCCGCGAGGGTGAGCATTCACAGATTGCCCCGTTCATTTCATCCTAACCTCTTCCACAGTTGTGGGCGATCATGCTTCGAAATGCATCAAATGTCTTCATCCAGCAGGTCTCACAGCGCAAGTTTATCGAGACTGTCGACGACGTCCTTTCGTCTTCGCGAACGTTTGATGGAGGTGCTGGCCGCAGCCGCATAGATAACATCCTCTCGTATGCTATGCACTCGCATTCGGGACCATGATGCTAATCCGTCTCTCAGGATCTCAATTTTCGGCAAAAGAAAAAGAAAAGGATGGCTTCCGTGCCCTCTGGTGTCGTCACAAACCAGCAGACAAACCAGACTCGGGAATTCCTTTTGATAACGAAGACGCGATGTTTACCCCGCCTGTCGCCCCCCCTCGACGCCCTTCCTCTCAGTACTCTCTCTCGACACCAGTTTTTGCATAATCAGTATCCAGAGACGATTTAACCCCCACACCTCCCCCGCCAGAGCGTCCTCCGGTGCGTACAATTTTCCGCTTTTTGTCCGTCGCGTTCAACGTCCGATCACAGAGCCATAGGCGTGCACAACAACATCGCGTTGTACCGCTCGAGGAAGACATGCGGCGTTTGTTCCAGGAATGCAAGATTGCTCGCGGCAACGCCGATGTCTTGTCTCAAACACTGGCTTTCGCAAAACCTGACGCTCTCGATACTGGGCTGATTCCTGTGAGCCTATCTTCTTCTCATCACGTCCGATATTTAACCAATGCTGTGTTCAGGAATTCCTTGCAAAGTGCCGCGCTTCCCAAGAGTTAATTTACACTCAAATACCTTGGGGCGTCTGCAGGTGCTGAGCGCTCTCGAGCCGAAAGAGAGGTGCCTCAAACCGCTAGAATACGTACAGTCATACATGAATCACAACAAGATCTCACTGCAAATACGGAGGACGTGCCAGGCGAACTCACAATAGAAGAAGAGTTGCTGGCCGCCCTGCTAGATGCACATGAGGTTCTTATGGGTGCTTTGGGCATATATGATGACCTTGCCAGGGTTGCAACCGAGCGAGCTACCGAAGAGAAGAGTAGGAAGGATGTCAGGATGGATAGACGGGTGCGTTGTGATTTATGCTCGTTTTCGACCCGATATTGAGGTGACTGTCCTTAGCAATTGAACGACGACTTGCCCCCAGGTCCTTATATAGGCTCTTCTCACCCACCAACGCCACCGCATTCGTCTCCTACCGCAACACTGCAGAAGCATTTCGAGCTACCCACCGTCGTGCCTTCGCCGAACCACCCTCTGCCGCGCATTCCGCCCAATCTTGTGCCGAGTGCACTGGCGCAGAACCAATACGCTGCTCATCAGTATGCGTCGCAAACCAATACGCCGACGCTCCTCTCCCCGCCACACCCCCTTGGTCCTCGTTCTCCGGCGCAAGCTTTAATGTCGTCTCGTACGCCTTCACCAGATCGGGGACTACCCTCTAGGCATGGCTCGATGGAGAGCGACAAGGAGCACATGTCGGATATGGTGGAACGCATGATGATGCATCTGATAGCGACGAAGACGTCCGTACGCCGATGCGGCCAAGCGGCGAGTACGTACGGTACGTCGAAATACCTCTAGCAGGTCGTCGGCACTGATAGCGCTGTTCCCGGACATCCCAAGATAGTGATAGTGAAGGCAGCCGTTCTGGATATCATCACCCCGGACAAGAAGAGCAGCATGATTGCGGCGGGGCAGAGTGGATATTATTGCTCAACGATTGTCTTTTGTGGCTCCCCGAATTTCGCCCAAAGCTACGTGACACACATTTCTCATTCCAGAAGTGAGTGATCTTTGTTGATTTTCATACCTTACCTCTTGAACGTTCTTCTAGTCGTTGAGTTAGCCCTTAGCCGAGTTTAGGAGGACCTACGACGTCCGTCATGGACTTCATGAACCAGTTTAAAACTTCCTTGTCCCAGAAGCGAGCAGCTATTCTGAAAAAAAGGGACTCTTGCGGAGCACTGCGGACGAAGAGGAAGTGTTTGCGAAGATCGAAGAAGACATCGACAGACTACTCATAAGGCTCGAAAATGTTTTCTCCTCTTTGATCGCGATCATGGGGCCTGTTGTTGAGAAGATCCCTATATTACACCCTCACGTATAAAAGGACGGGTGCGTGGATGGCCGGTCTTTGCCACCCCTGTCCCTGCAAGCCAAGCGATAATAGGCAATTTTTTCGAAGACCTCATTCACTCCGTGATGCAGTTTACGCTGACCCAAGAAAAGCAAGCTGCTGTAACGGTGCGCCTATTCTATGTCCTGCTCTGAGTCCTTGTAGGTCTGTTGAACTGCATCACTCCAGGCAAAGTTTCACAAACTAAAACGGGAAGTAATCGAAGGCATCCGTACCATCTTTCCTCGCGGACAGATATTGGTGAGCATACTCAATTGGCGATAAATCTGCGTTAAGTTGAGTATAGACTTGGCCAGCCTGAGAGCGGCGGAAGGGGTATTGGAAACTTACGCCACCTAGTACATCAACAACGAGCTATCGACCTACCTCGTACACGTCCCAGAGAAGAAGTTGATCTCTTGACAAGACGCGAAGATGTTCCGTGAGACATGATGGCAGCAGACATAGACAGAGTCATCAAGGAGGAAGCGGTCAAAGCCGTCGTGCGTGGAAAGCTTGAGTACGCCACGTTCTCCCACCGGTGGGCTCGAACTAGGCGAACTGACCTTTCGCGATGTCTCAGTTCCTGGAGGTCTGCTGAGTTGGCATACTAAAGCGGGAGGTAATCCGTCCGTACCAACCTTCCTCACGGATAGATCCTGATGAGCATACTACTCAGTTAGCGATAGATCTGCGTTGGGCTGAGCACAGACTTGGCCAGCCTGAGAGCAGCGGAAGGAGTATCTGGATCAGATTATCACCTGGACCTGCGGGAGATGAGTCGGAGAAAGTCATTGAGGCAAGTGCACCATATTAGTCTGCATCTTGTTTGTGTGCTAATCTGCTGTATAGGATCAAGTCCCCGGCTGTCATGGGTCAAGGCCGTCCCTTTGAGGATCTTCACCGAATCGACGACACTCACGCTGCAGCAGAGTGTTTAGTCAGGGACGTTATACTTGAGGACGGCTCCGGATGCGTACATACGCGTGTCCGATCAACTTTGGCGTCGAGTCAACCGACGGCCTCGGACCGTATGTTTTCCACACTCATGCACTCCACCAACTCGTCTCCCAGTCGCGCGACCGCGCCCTTGAACTTGCAGCCTCGGCGTTACTGGGCCGCGGCCGCGGCCTATTCGGTAAGACGGACTCGGTAGAGGGATGACATCGTTCGCGAGGACTGCTGTGGGTGGGGCCAAGACGGGAGGATGTGTGTATGTATCTGGACGGATGACCTGGTCAACGACAACGAAGGAGTTAGCGACGAGTCTTTCCCCGACACCAGGACAAGCTTACTAGGCATGGTAGTCGGTTGGGAGCTTGATACGTGCGTGTTCTGGTTCTAGTCCTTTTCTGTTCTAACCTAAACGAAAATGCACCAGTGATACCGAAACAAGCACCGCTCACGCAACTTGTTGCGCTTCCACGTTCGTCGCTTACGAACACTCATTTACTGGCGCTACTCTCCCAGTTCACTACCTTCCACATCCTTGGCAAGTCTTGAAACGCATGGCACAGCTACCTCTCGCCAAGTGCTATCGTCACACGCGGTATCCATCTTGCAAGACCCTGATTGCATGCCATCCATATGTACACAAGCCTGCTCAGTCTCGCCCTCCCTTGAAAGTGGCTCGTCCTCATCGGGTATCGTCCAAGCCTCATTCTCACACCGGGACACGATCGACCACAAGTTGGTCATCCAGGACATTTTCTCCACTCCCGCCTTTGGAGCAAACATTACTGGATGATGGGATAGGCAAGGCCCTGATCCGGGCATGTACCAATCTGTTGCCGCCGTTCACCCCAGACAAGGGGCTTCCGGTTCTGTGAGCTGCCTACATTGGCAGACGTCATGGAAGCTTACGCTACCTACTATATCAACAACGAGCTGCCGACCTACCTCGTACACGAGAATGATTTCTCGACAAGACGTGAAGATGTTCTGCGGAGACATGATGGCAGTCACAGAAGCAGACATAGACAGAGTCATTCAGTAGGCCGCTGGTCACTCCTCACCTACATGAGAGGAAGCGATCAGGTCCCTCGTGCGGGGAAAGCTCAAACGAGGCGAACCGACTTCCTGCGACATCTCGATATCTTTTCGACCATATAGCAAGCTGGCGAATTTCTGCGAAAAGGCTGCGGAGTATGGTTGCTGTCTCGCTTGCTCGGATCATCAACGAAGATAGTAGCACCGAGCTTGAAGAGGTGATCCGGTCCATGTTTAAGTGGTATCGCGACGCTCAGGTGTGCATTGCACACTTGGCCGAGGCGATGTCTATCGACGACTTCGGGGAGAGTGTTTGGTTCACGCTTGGGTGGACCTCGCAGGAGTTGCTGGCTCCTCGGACGATAAAGTTCTATGGTAAAGGCTGGGCACTCCTTACCGACAGTGTCAACGATAAGCAGAACGCGCGGATGCTGGATGCGCTATCGGAAGCGACTGGTATCTGTCACCGCGACCTCTGCCTATTCCGACCTGGGACCTGGGACGTTCACGAAAAGATGATGTGGGCTTTGAAACGGAACATTTGCTTCAGTCGCCAACTCCTTTATCGTCACCCCTGGGCGACGTCCTCGATGAGATCATCAGGCTCCGTCTGGCGACGCAGCCATCGCCTTGCGTCTTGCCTCGTGACTCAGCAATACTACGCGGGCACCAGTATGGCACCTCACGTTCTCTTTCATCTCCCCTACCGCGACCTCATCGCCTGCTCACTTGTAGTAAGTGCTGGTAAGTCGTCTCACGCGCTGTCAGGTTGTTCTAGGTGCTGACTTGGCTCCTCGGTAGCTAGCGACTTCAGTGTGACTCCTTGCGAGTCTGGATGGATTGCACCTCCGCGTCCTCTGTGATGCTCAACGAAGGCTGCCGTACCGCCATCTGACGTGTTCGTCACTTGTTCATTGGACTCAACACCTTATCTTCGTCGTCACGCACGTCCGTACCACGTCCGGGATCCTCTGGCATGTGCATGTGCATTGTCACCCGGATTGACCGTCGTGTCTGCGACAACTCGTTTGAGGTATTTGGTATTCATCGACTTGCGATGGACGTCATGGCCTCCTGGTTCGTATACACCGTCTCGAGGTGTGTCTCAATGCTCTTTGCAGTTGTCCAGAAACTTCTCAAAACTGACAGTCTTGCCAGTAACACCCAACCACTCGCGCTCTCGTCGTGTACTAGCGATATCAGTCGATTTATCACGGGTACACGGGTCGTCTAAATTCAGTAGGATTCTTGGTGAAAATCGGTGTTTAGACCAATTATTACGCCTGACCAGTCTCCGCTAGTGGCTTGACTGAGTTCTCACGGGACCCTTGAGTGGTCTTCTAAAACACCGACTGGTCCCTATGCGCTTTCCCATAGCCTCCCTTCCACTCTCCACAGCTCCTTTGGAAACAGCTCTTGAAAGTCCGCCACATGTTAGCGAGTTTCCCGCGAACAATATTCAGAGATATAAAGGTAAGCCGGAGACTGCTAGGCCATCGCTATTCCACCTCATCCCACTTATCATTCCTTCTCCTCGCCGTTCCAGCATCATGTCCGCCGATCCTGCCGCTCTGGTGACAGGACAGAAGCGTGCTCATCCAAACGCTCTAGAGTTGGGGCCAAGGAAAAGACCGTTAGTATCTCCCTTAAGTCGGTACAAACTGGATCTCACCTTTGCTAGTACCACTCAGGATCCTTTGGTTCACCACGGCCGTCATTTCGGACGGGCCGTGCACACGTTCTGTAACATCCAGACACTCGTTACCAATGGCCTGGTAACAATGGGCAACCAGTCAGATCAAGACCCGGAGTCCATGACCGCACAGTGAGTCATTCGAACCCACTTGCAATCACCTAATAAGACCTATCAGTGAGCGCAAGGAATACCAGGTATTTCGAGAATTGCTGCGGATGGCACCGGGCTTAGAAGCAAGGCTCATGGAATCATCCGAAGATGAAGTGATCCATGTTGCCGATCTTGTCTGTCGATTCCTCTCTTATATGTCTTGCATTGAACCCACACTGACAACAACAGATCCAGAAAGGGGCTAGCGGTGCTCGTGCAGATGACACGAAAGGGATGAAAAGTGCGATTATTGATTGGATCACACCCAAAGGTCAATCTCTCAATCCTCATATCCCCCGCAACGTCAAATCTGGGCGCGGGTTCAATCACGAGCGTACGGGAGCACTTCTTTGCCCGGCTGGACTGGACTGGGCCAACTCTGAGTGCGTGTATTTATATTTCTCACTAAGCAAACGGGTCTCAACATTATAAATATGGCAGCATCAAGGGGAAGTTGATGGGTGGGCAGATACAAGTATCCGGTGATCAATGGCCGGTTTTCTTGTATGCTAACTATACGTATAATGCTGAGGACCCATGGAATGGTCTGCTCAGGAGCGGTCTTCTTGTTTCCGCAAGTATTTTCTTTGATCTCGACATTGTTTGTATGATGCTTAATGCCCGCAACTCAAGGCCTTCAAGCACATTTTCACATCCCCAAGCTCGGTTGATCAAGAACCCAGGGCAACACGTTCCGGAAATGCGCGCATTCATGGTATGCGCTTTGTGACCAAGGCTTCCATTGCATATGTAGCTACACAGGTTAGTCCAGTATCTTATCCACTATGTCTTCCACTTATTCTTCATGCAAGGCACGCTTTGCATTGACATCCGCGCAAGTATTCTCTCGTACAGATTTAGTTACTGATTCAGAACGGTTCTATAACTCTATTCTGGAACTTCTGGATGATCACGAGGAAAGGGACGAAGTTGATCAACTTCTAACATGGTGGAACCGGTACGTTCTCAATTTGCTCTACTTGCTCACAACTGATCCGTACACATTCATCTGTAGACAAGTATTCCCACTCTACTCTGAAACTGAACGTATCCCATCAAAGAACAGTGCGTTGGCGAGGATTCGGGAGAAGCGAGCGGAGTACAACGAGCGTGCCGGGAGCCCCAGTAGTTAGATAATGGATATGATACATCTCTTAGGCTGCCGCTTTTAAGTCTATCATCTTCTCCTTCGCCCGCTGGCAGTGTGATGATGTTGCAACCACGTGATCATAATCCACGTGCAGAGCTTCAAACCGCAAATATCCAAACGAGTTCCGGTGGTCAATGACTACCTCATAGACACGTCCTGTCATCTTCTCCATATCGCATCAGAGTCTGTTGTATTTTCAACTACTGCAAGGTTGCTGCATACGGTCATCCGAAACAATTATGACAGGTAGCCACGTATGGCCATACTTGCATGATGCATCACGTTGAGTTCCAACGATAAGCATCGTCTGATGGCCACACATTGACATCACTTCCGATTGTGGCAGATAGCGGCGTGAGTCAATCCCGGGACTGCCATAGTCATGAGCCCATGACCGGGCCATGGTGATGTGAACGAGAATCGGCATCAGAATGAGTCGTGTTTTCGACCACTGCCTGGTCGCTGCGTATGATCATCCCAAATAGTTACAATGGCGGGTGGCGGTCATACTCGCATCACGTTGAATTCCAATCATAAATGTTACCTCATTGCCACATAGCTCTCGACCACTGCCTGGTCGTTGCATATGGTCATCCCGAACAATTACGGCGGACTCACATCATGTCGAGTTCCAACGGTAAGCGTTACCTCATGGCCACATAGTTTTCAACCATTGCCTGGTTGCTGCATATGGTCATCCTGAATAGTTACAATGGCGGGTGGCGGTCATACTCACATCACATTGAGTTCTGACAGTAAGTATTACCTGACAGTCACGTGTGAACATTGTTCCCCAATTGCAACAGGTAGTGGGGTAGGTCAATCTCTGGACTGCCATAGTAACCATGATGAGCTACACAAAATTCATATCATGGTGTGTTGTATTGCCATTCACTAGAATCACAACCAGAAATTGACATCTTGACATCTTTGCCAGCCAGTTCCATGGTTGATTACATTAACATCCAACTATTGATGACACATATGTCCATCCATGCCTATGTGCCATGGCTGGTCACACAACACATTATGTGAATATAAGTTCAGGTTAATCTGCCTGTAAAATAGGACTATAAATTGTCAGGGCCAAAGCAGTGTTTTACAAATAACCAAGATGGGCCATCTGTTCATATGTATCATGTCAGCCAGTAATCCTAGATATGACAAGTAATGACTCAGGTTCAGATAAATCAGAGCAATTGCCATACAATATCTATAATGAAAGGAAGAGATTCATGATCATTGGTTGCTGGGCATCTCTTACTACTGTTGATTCTGACCACATGTGTCAACCTGTGCCTCACATATATAATGCAGATACTTGTGGTAGACGCCTATAGATTATCCCAGGGTGTTGACTCTGATCTTGTCCACAAACACAACAATACATTATCATTACTTGTGTAAGCTTTGACTTGCAGACTATATACTATTATGCCATGGTAGAGTTGATCACCAACTCATGCTATGACCAACACTGCCAGCTCTCCCAGTAGATATATGGCAAGCCCAGGCAGGTAGACAGAATGATGTTTTTGGGAGACTTTATATGGATGATAAAGTCAGGAAATATCATATATGACTATCTCAAACCTTAATTGATCTCCTGATGGCGTCCCGCTAGTATGATGCCCATGTTTGGGGCCCTGTGCGTACAATATCAATATCGTCCCTTCAGCTCTTTAGTGCTTAGATGAGTGAGACACGCCCTAGAATGCCGAGACATCTCGGCGCTGTCAATAAAAACCAATCAGACGATATGCCCAATGTTCCAGGACACAGTGTACTATGTTCAATGGATGTAAAACTCGGGGGCTGGGAAATCTAAACCTAGTTAAGAGATCAAACGAAATTTCAGTCCTTCCTTCGTGCTGATAAGTTTACATTTAGACTTGATCACCAACCTATTGTGTAGTATGTCTCCTGGTATTACTAGGTGCTGGAATTAGAAGAGTTCGCACCCCGGGGCAGACGTTGTTGGCGGTCCAGAGTTGAGATTGCGCTGGCAGTACCCGACGCTTACGAGAGGCCGTCGCGAGAACGGCAGCCGTCACTCAGCGGGATGACGGATAGTAGCCGCCAAGTCGTCAGTCGACCTCTTCGCGAGCTGCGGACACTCGGCGCACTGCTCCGTTCTCTTCATCTGGCTAGAGTACCTCCATATCTAACACATTTAAATCCAACTCTTTAATGGCACGTATCCGAGCCTCGTTACAATATCATACACAATTGCCCGCTCGAGATGACACCGCGTCTCGAGTACGTAGCCCCTCTGGACGCAGAAGGAAGTGACTCCGGTGCAGTTCTGCTGGATCCATGTCGCGGTATATGTGTGTGATGGCACGGGCGACAGACCCACTCCGGACGGGAGAGGGGTAACGGGAGGTGGAGGCTATGCGTTGCCACCCGTTCTCAGGCGCTTCGAACGCAATCGCAGGTAGGGTCGAACGTAGCGCCCAAAAGGGACGTGAGGCTGCTCCCCCCGAGGCTGTATCCGACCAACATAAGTTGGCGTCGAGAAACAGAGATCGCACGTCCTGGACGAGTTTCTGAACATGGGTCGTGTGATGAAATAGGAGGGTTCGATGAGGGAGACAACTTACGAAGCCGGAAGGGCAAGATCGTCTTTGATTAGAGTCGTCGTACTGTTTGTGGAGGTCACCGGACCAACGAAAGCAGTCACACACAGTCGAAAAGACCCAGGCGGAGTCGACACGCAGGGGAAGAGCAGGTTGTCGTTGTGCCTGTCCTTTTTGGACGTGGGCCCATGGACTTGTCGTGCAACGACGGTCGCGTTGTTGTCTCGGGAGTGGGACACGAGGCTGAGAATCCTGTCCCTCGCCTTCGCCACAGCCAAAGGGAAAGCTCTGCAAAGCAAGGGCTCCGAGTCAGAGGGAGTAACGAAACGCATGCATGGACCAGGAGACATACGGCGTTGAGATTCCAAAAGGATTGAGCTCATACTAGTTGTCCCTCCAGGGAAGCTGGTAGGCGTTTGTGACCATACGGCCAAGCTGTGCCAGCGTATGCGTGTCTGTGACGTCGGGTCCCAGGCCCTGCCAGTGGGTTTCGGTTCAGCGCGGCGGCTCTTCTGGGTCACATGGATGGACTTCCGGCGGACAGTTCGAGGGCTTCGTAGGAGCTCGGTTTGTATACGGCGGTAGGGATTGCCTTCGGCGAGAGTGAAAATGCTGCGGGAACGAATAGCCGGAGAGAAGCGATACCTGGTGGCTATCCTCGAAAAACCCAACTGCAAGAGTCTCGGAAACTGGGTAGTGGAGTTGGGCGGACGTAGAGACGTATCATTCCAGAGAGTCGAACCGAACTAGGAATAGTTGTGGGCAATCCTGAAATACCATGTCAAAATGTCTTACCTCGACCTTTATCGATCTTTGCATCCAGTCGCGGGTGGCGAGACCAGGGAATTGATTGGAGCAGCGACTGGATCCCTGACACCAGAAGGTCGGTCGTCGGAGAGGAGAATGGGAAGGCAGTATGCTCTAGATAACACGAGGAAGAAAAGAGTCAAGAAACTAGCACAAGTAGGCGAGCTGGAGTCAGGACGGAACTTGAATGACTCGGAGAAGCAGGAAGCACAACCACACCTGCCAGCGCTTAGTACTATACCACATTTCAGACGTAGTCTGGGCCACTCTTTAGATCTCAGAGTTGAGTCAATATTCTTTGAGTCTACTATACTTCGTCCGTTTGACAAGCTAATGCAAGTTCATCAAATGTAGGATACTGGCGGGTAAGAGCGATTATCTAGCTTATCCACAGCATTCTTTCGTGGTGCAGACACCACTCTGCTCATGTTTGAAGTGAACCAGCTCGAGACCCTCCGGTTGATGAACACATTCCCGAACCGGTCACTTGCGCGACAGTACAATAGTCGACCTTGGTCGTTGCAACGATCCATCCTGGTACATCTTCGGCGAAAATGAGCAACCTAAAAAATTTCTGGTGCTTCGTAGACAGCCAAAAAAAAAAAAACAATTGAATCTTGCACACGGCATATCTATTTGTGTTCTCCTCGGTTTTAGATGCGGCGAAATAGCACGACAACGGACGCTTCTTAGGTACTAGCCCGCTCTTGACCCATGTCTTCGACAAGAATACTGGAACTTTGTGTGTTAATTGTGACAATGCGCCGGCAGACGAAATGTCTACACTTCAAGTCAGGCCATGCAACAATTTCGAATAACCGAACTGACTTTGTTTTCAGCTTTGCGGAAGCTTTTTTTGCCAATCTCGTAAGCACTGCCGCCTGCAACAAGCCTTCGCCCGTGGAAAGCTATCACCGTCAGAGGAACATTATCTGTTTCGATTTTATGCAGTCCCCGACTGCCACCGTCCTCAACAGATCTGCATGTCAGCAAGAAACCGTTTGTACATGACCGTGGTGCAACGAACGTGTCGGATAATGTGCCACAACTAGATGAAGCTGCCCTCCTTGAGTACTGAACGAGACAACCGCTAGAGAAAAATGTTGCTTGATTATTGTCCTAGTAGAAAATTTGATGCGTGTAGTTGATCCGCGACCCGGACAAAGGCTCAGGGATGGCGTTTCTGCTGTATCTGAACGCTAATGAGTTTGATAGAACGCGTCCCTATGAAACTTTGAGAAGATGACAAGTTTGATAGATTAGGCTGATGAGATAACTGACCGCGCATGTGTGTTAGTGAGCTAACCAGTCAACGGATCCAGCGTTCGAAGAACAACACCATTCTGCAGTCCTATGTTGACAAACGTTGGCTGGGTTTCACTGATACTCGCGCCTAACATCTCGGCTATACTAATGGTAGATGACGGATCAGTCAATGCTCGTAAGCTGATGGTCTCTAGAGTGCTTTCCGAATCCAACGAAATGGTACGAACGGTTTGCTCCTCACACGCATGACCTGTAAGAAGAAATCGTTGTAAAAACTAATATAAAAGACAGGATTTCAATTGACGCACCAGGAAGGGCGTTCATTGACGGCCTTCAGGGACCTCTGCAATATTCAGCGCAATGACCGCCGACTCTATTACCTTCCTATCCTGGTATTCATTGGGCTATCCATCCATCAAATTCGAAGCTCTGCAGAGCTCAGGGCAATTACTACCTGACGCTTGTTCGTCTTGGCCGCAACAATAGTCCTACGATCGGGAACACACCTTTCATTGACACGACAATCAACCAAGAAGTGTCGAATGAATGCCATGAGGGTGAACCTGGAGAAGGACATCTGTCGTCATTAGCTAAACTGCGAAAATTAGAGATTATCGATGAAGATGAGAAAAGGAAGCCCTGCTTCGATTGTCTCGCCAATGGACGATACCAGCGTGTCGTTTACAAACGAGAGAGTGATGTACGAATCAAACTTGTCTGCGGAGACGTAAACCCGACACAATCAATGGACGTAAGTTGTGACGTACCGCTTCACGCTGTTTAGTCGTCCAAACGGCATTAGGAATGCCTAGAAGGACTGCGCTGACATATTCCTCTACGTCCAGACCACGACGAAGGATCCGAAATGAACCGCGTGCGCCCAACCACGGACCGCCAGGATTTGGGGAGTATCCGAACTCGGCAAGACGTTCATCACTTTCAAGTCCAGTCTTGGGTCCAAAGACTTCGTCGGAAAGAGCCAGGTTATCTAGAGGACGGGGGGAGGGGGCGTAAATGGGCAGGTGGTACTAACGGGACAGTGGGATCAGCCATGCGGCCCATGCCAAACGAGGCGTAAGAAGTCAAGCTGAACCAAGGCTCGTTGTCATCATCGCCCAGCTTTTGGAAGTGGTCAAGATAACTAGTCGGAATTGAGTGGTAGACTAGGACACAAGCGAAAACTCAAAAACTCACTGGTCGCCGAACTCGGAAACAATAAACAAACCGGATTCATGAATACAGACGCTGCAATCCACGGGTACAGCGACAAAATACTTGATCTTTAGTGCCCTGACTTCGTCTTCCTCGTGGTTTGTTGCAACCCCCGTCTTCGCTTTGAGGAGAAAGAAAAAGACACCCTAATGGTGTATGCATTAAGCAAATAGGAGCGTCGATTCATCAAGTAACAGACCTTCACATTGTGCATGATGGTTGCAACGATTATACTGATATACGATGTGGTCTTCACAACAAACAAGGATACAAATCGACCCATCAAATCGATTGATCGACGGGCTTGGACGAGAATATTTGAACGAGGGTCACTGGGTTCACTCCATTTCCGGATAACGTGGTCATGACCTAGGTCCAGCTCATGATATTTTAGCATCTAGGCGGATATTCAAAGGGGGAAAGTGATATACACACCTTTTCGGTATTATTGAAGGCTTTCCTAGTTGGATCATTGTCAGATTCTGTGTAGTCGACTTCGAAATGCAACATCAAGACCGGAAATATGCTGTATGATGGCATTGTTCCAAAGGTGACAAAATTGTCAAGTTGGCAGCGGCATAAGAGTTCAGGATGTAAACGAGCTTCGCCTGTTCTAATGCAACAATCATGACGCTGTGTCCTTTAGGGTCCGTAGCAAGATATTGACCAGGGACAATGCGTCGCGCGCCAGACTTTCCAAAGGTTTCTTGGTATAACTTGACACAGCTGCTGCATTCTGGGCCGCAATTCAAGATGTCGATTCGTCCCGAGTCAGACGCTACTAGTATAGCGTAGTCTGAGGACGATGCAAAAATGAAACTGTAGCGAAAAAAAAACCCCCCGTGAATACGTACATGGCACTCACCCTTCAAGTTGGTAGTACCACCCGTCAGCCAGAAAGGCCCTCCGAGTCATTCCCATTTTCCGAAACTCGACCTTGCAACCCTCAGTAATTCCATGCTCCCGGCACAGGATCCGAAGGGAGTTTTTTTTTTCTTCAGATTTTAGAGTCATGGTTTGGTTCAGGTGACATAAAGGTCAGACAATTAATAAGTGTTGCCTCTGGCAGAGTCCAATCAAACCGCATGATACCGTGACTAAGTACTTAGTAGGATTCTTCGTTCCATTCGGTCACTCCTACGGTTTTTGACGACATTGGAACACGAGGGTGCGGCGTTGCCATCACACCTTGCTTGCCATTGTGGATGGAGGAGGCAACATACTAAGTAGGCAGGAAACGAACACCAACTTGAATAAGAGACAGCTACATAGGAGTTATACAGAACGTTGCGATTACATGAAGGAAGTGAAGGTGAAAGGTAAGTAGAAAAGTAAAAATTACAGTAGGCTACAGGCAGGCAGGAAAGCACTTGATTGTTGTGACTGAAAATAAGCGACGACAGTTAAGTGAAGATGATAGTACGGAGGATTGCAACGATGAGAGATAAAGAGCGGGAAGAAATGAAGAGAAGGAGAAAAACCTGCGGAGCGAGTGTGCGAGATATCCTTTGGTATCTATACTTCACTACTCCACATTGAGGTTAACGCATCTGCCCAGATGCCGTCAGCTCCTTGACTAGCTGCAACTTGCACTTCATGTCATCCATCGTAAGCAAGTTGTCATCCTCGTGAGACGAGAAACCATACTGAGAGACCAAGATGCGTTGCAACGCTTCGTTCACGATCTAACGCGTGCAGCTTGCCATGATCCGCACAGCCTCGAACATATGTTCCTGGAGAACTTCTTTGTCTTCGAACCCAGGGAATTTACTGCTGCTAAGGCCCAGACCGACCGATTTGTGCTTGTGAACTTAAAGGTGTTTCAGAGGTTCGAATGTACCTGTGGGTCCCGATTAGCCGGTACACTGGCAACTCCAAAGGAGGAAGAAGAACCACCAACGCGCTGAGCGTAATACTCGAGGTAGTAACAGTCCATGCTCACATCGTTGAACAACTTGATCGCGACCGCGTCGTAACCGGATGTACGCGTGTCGGTGCCTTCGTCTCGCATCCCCCTAAGCATACTTCCATCGCAAAAAACGGCGTAGTTCGGATCCGAGTCGCCAATCCAGACGTTGAGGCAACCAGCTGCATACAGAACATTTAAGGTTGATTGGCGGCGGCGAGGTCTTAAAATAGACTTCACGATCAACATATACCCCTTGCTTGAACGCATATCAGTGTTCCGGTGAATAGGAGTGACTTGCTGGAGTGCTGGAAGGGAGTGAGTGCGCAACGTGACGTAAATGGTAACACTCAGGTTTCGATTAATCAGCAAACCAAAGAACCTGAGGTTTCAGGGAACGTACGTCCCTTCAGCTCTTTAGTGCGTAGATGAGTGAGACACGCCCTAGAATGCCGAAACATCTCGGCACTGTCAATAAAAACCAATCAGAACCGGACGAGATCCCCAATGTTCCAGGACACAGTGTACTATGTTGAATGGATGTAAAACTCGGGGGCTGGGAAATCTAAACCTAGTTAAGAGACCAAACGAAATTTTAGTCCTTCGTGCTGATAGGTTTATATTTAGGCTTGATCACCAACCTATTGTGTCGTATGTCTCCTGGTATCGAGTGAACACAGGTGTAAATAGTATGGTAGGAGGGTTGTGGCAATTGAGCTTGAAAAGTCAGCACAACATTGTGCGCAGTTCCGCGTCAGAATGAATGAGTTTTGATCACTAATCTATGGGGCGATAAAGTCCAGAGATGTATGTCTTAAAAATTGTCCTTGAGAATTAGCGGGATTCCTCTTCAAGGAAGCTCACCATGTATGCAAGCTCTCCGCGATACGGTATGGAAGCGCGCACGGTCAACGACTTGAGATCTGACGACAGGTCTTGAACACGATATTTGGTGATCTGCAATGGGATGTGAACCGGTTTTCTATCGGATAATGCAATAAGCGCATAGTACATGTACTCGCGGCATGCTGGAAGTCGCAAAACAGAGAGGGGAGAAGGAAACAGGCAAACCTGGGTAACTCCGAGCGGATACTGGAGGTAATGGCTTGTACATCGATGTTGAGACCTTCCTCGCGTCAAGATGGACCATGGAAATTAATGACATCATGAATGACACTCGACGGAACTCGTCTGTGAGGGCTTTTCTAGTCGAGCTGTCAATACGATGACTCAAGTGAGGAACGGAGGTGAACTGTCGACTCCAAAAATGCACCGCGTCCCGGCTCCGGCAGCTCGACTGCTAGCGACGAAGTGAGGATTCGTGTGCGAGAAGGATCGTTGGATGCTGGAAACTTTCAACTACACTGACCTGATCCCTGCAAGAGACTGCCAGTGGACATCGAAATGATTTGGGGGACACGTACTAATTCGGCGTAGAGAGTGAACAAGCCCGTAGTACAATGTAAGCTCCTCCGTTCGAAGTTCGAATCGATGTCTCAACTTGAAGCTATGCCAAAAAATCGCTGACACACCACCCTCCAGAGAGCTGAGCCCGCTAAGCCTCGGTAGAACCTTTACTACATTTGACAGTGTGTCGAGGTGTAAAAGGAGAGGTTGGGCTTGGACACCGCTTATTCCCGATTCGGACTTGCTGGTTCAGGCTGACAGCGATCAAGGAGGATGTCGAGACTGTCACACCACGTCACGCTCCGTCCGAGTCAGAGTTCAACGGTTCTCAACGTTCGTTCAATCCTCCTACTGACTATTGTACTAGCCGTCCATTTCAATTCTAACGGTTGAGCACTTGACACACATGAGGTTCTGTTTTTGTCTACTGCCATTTAGGAGCGCCTGGAGGGCCTTGCCTATTGATTCTGCTGACATCGCACTGAACACAAGACAAGCGTGTTATGTTACATGATCCGAGTCATTGAATGGTCAGGTAGCGGTACTAATTATTGAATGAATGCCGACGGGCTCCCAGTAGAATGTGATAACGAATCCGACGAGGACACCGAGCGACAACTTGAAGTGAGTCCGGCTGTAGATCAACTGCACCAGATCGACCGACGAGTGCGGGGCGTTGCAACTTGCCCAAGCTCTGGATAAGCTATTGCATGCACGTGCACGCGAAGCCGGCTCTGGAAATGCCGTGTTCTATCGCGACTGCTGCTCACGTTATGACGAACGCAGGCTGCGTGGGGCGACGCTCAACAATCCTACACTGTCCTTGCCCTCTGCCGCTTCGTGGGGGCCCTCTGGTTCGGGCTGTTCCATTATCTGTGGCTGGACGGATGACCGAACAGCGCTGTCGTCGAAGTCGCCAACCTTCCAATTGGTTTCTTAGGCTTCCAACGGATCAGACGGGCCGAGAGATCAAGTCTGTCATGGATGGTTTTAGCAACAAGTCCAGCCTCACTTCCTACCGCTTTTTGCCTTTCAGGAACTTTAAGCCTGCTATTCATTGCACCCAAAACCAAGTCAAGTAACATCGATGGAAGACAAGAATAGATTGTTGTTGGATTCAATTGGCGATCAGGTGGGATCAATGTATGTCATTGCAACCACACCCTCATCAGCCTTGGAATGATTGAAATATTAAATCTGCCAATCAGGAAATGCGGATCATGCGTGTACCTTTCGCGCCATCAGAGGTGGCACCTCAATGATCAGTCCCAACCCAAAGGGAGAGACAGGATATAAAGGTAACCCTTGAAGATCTACAGGCGAACTTCATCGTCAATTATCTTACTCTCTTACTTCCTAGTTTACTTCCGAATGTCTGCACTCTCGCTTCTCGCTCTTGTGGCGGCTGCCTTGATGGCGCACGCCCAGTCCATGACCGTCGTCAACTCGTGTGACCAGTCGGTCTTCCTGTACACACAGGAGAGCTATGGTTCCATAAAGAAAAAAGTCATTGTCGACTCAAATTCGTCGATCGACATGGGCATCAGCCCCGACTGGGACGGTGCAATCAACGTCGGTGAGTGAATGGATCGACTCCACGATTTCTCGCATTCTGCCTTGCTCTCCCCGACTACTGCTTCTCACGTCGATCTCCAAGGTACTAACTGCACGACCGACGGGTCCGTCTGCACGACCGGTGGTCCAACATGGGATGGCAGGACGCCGTTCAGTAGAGCCGAGTTCAATTTTGTAAGCGAGTCTCTCTGTCCTCCGAGCTGTTCATCCAACGACCGATTAATCGACGATAAGTGGGCCATTCCGGGAAGCGTGATATCTCCCTCATATGTGGATACAACGTCGGGATGGCGATCTCCGCCGCGGACGACAGCTGCTACAAGTTCTCGTGCACACTCCAAACGTGTAAATGTGTAAGCGTCTTTTTTCTTTTCCCTTTCGCTCACTCGACCTGAGACGACCGACTGTCGACGCACAACATATGGGTGGTCTGACATGACGTCGTGTCGGTCGTGTGTGCGTGCGCGTTCGTTGATGTGCTGAACCCCTTCTCCTGCCTCTTCTACTTTTACCGAACAGCCTGTACCAGGTCCCGGTGGAAGCTGCTACTCGCCGTGCTGCGCGTCCGCCCAAGACTGCAGCGGAGGCGCCCTCCCTGTTGGCGGTGGAGGCTGCGTAAAGAACGCCGGCCCTGGGCCCAACAGCCCCTTTTACTACAACAGTTGCTCCAACGCGTACGCCTTCCCAGACAACGATGGTGCCTGTTAGTGTCCTCTTTCTAATTTTTAATTTTTTGATTGTCCGTGTATGCGATTTTTTTGATGACCTTTTTTTTCTCGGACATCACAGCCGGATACACCCCAGCCAACGAAGTCGACTATACCTGCGGTAACGCCAACATCACGCTCACGCTCTGGCCTGGAACGGCGTCCTACTACAGCAAGACCCCATAAGATATGTATGTATGCACGAAGAAAAGTAATACCGTGGTCGACGTCATCCTCATCGTCCATGATCGCGAACGACTAAATTCTAGTCATGCTACATACATACAGCACTATACGGGTACAATGAAATGTATTCAATTGATTCATGATATATGATGGTTGCATGCCCTTGATGGGGATGACCTTCCACAAACAAGCACAAAAGACCGATGATAATAATGGAAGAGCAGAGAACGTCCGCCAACAAAGTCATAATTATCCGCACCAGGCAAATCTTCGAACCCGTCCACAATACCTTGTCTTCTCTGCGATAGTTACTACCGCTTGTTGACTCCATCGAGTACTCTGACGAGCACCTTCACGAGACCTCCACGAGGCATCAAGCTCCTCACGACCACACTTCCAACGCCCGACCTCTCTCCAGAATCGGGCATGTGAACGACCAACCGAGCAAACACCTCACCCTGGACAAACCGAACAGTCAACGTTAATTACAAATGAACAACCAAAAAACGCTGACCATGTCGACAAAAATAACGAGAATGATGAGCCTGACAAGCGCTGAATCAGAACACGGACGATCAGAACATCTGAACGCGTACCATATCACGATCCAAGTGATCCGTTCCATCGCACTGTTGTTCAAGTGATCGTGTATCACGTCAAGCTGTCGAACACGTTCACAAACTAAAACTAGAAAGACTCGGCGAGAACGGTTCCACTCACGAAATCACTCGCGACGAGGAGCTTCTCGTTCAACACCCTGACGCGCCCCTCGACCTCCATGTACTCCCGCACGCTCTCGTACAGCCCGCCGAGACTGGCTTCCGTCCAAAATAGATCTGGTATGTCGAGGACGTTCGATACGAGGTTGACGTCGCGCCGCAGCTTGAAAAATCGGCCCGTCAGGCGGAGCGCGTCCCTGCGTTTTAATGAGAGCGCGCCGGACTCGGCAGGTTGGCGCGGAATAGAGAGTGCGAGGGGGTCCGAGAGAACGCGGGAGGCAGTGGACTCGTACATCGCAAGTAGAGTAGACTGTGCGAGCGCATGTGCAACAGAGATTTTGAGAAGATGAGAAGGTGATTTGAATGCTAAGCGAATGTTAAAAATGTAGACAGGAATGAACGAGCTGACATATTCTGACGCCATATCATCCATGACGCTACGAGGCTGTACGAGCTGCAACGGCTCCTTACAATCGACAGCTGAGTGTATCCTTGGGGGCATCCGCCCAGGGAACGTGACTGGAGACAGCGAAAACGGCCATGCAGGTATTGTTCCAGCGCGTGAGCGCCCTCTACCAGGCTACGGGCGGTATGGGAATCGGGCTGCCGTAGCCAGACGTGTGGCTCGACATTGAGGAGGCACTGAAAACTTGCGACATGGGCGACTCGAACGACGTCTCCTGGTTCCCGGACGACTCCATGGCTCTCGAGTGCGCCGAACGTAAATTGGACAAGGGTGACGTATCCGATTTGGGAGTCGGATGAGTCGTGCAGACGACGGAACTAGAAGGGATATCGCGAGGGATGGGCTGACCTAATAGACTGGACATAAAACCAGACGTACGTTACTGCGCGTCACTGCCATCTTCATTCTCTTCCCCTTCATCTTCGTCTTCTCATCCTCCTCTTCGACTCCTTCCTGTGTACGTTGTTCAAGTCCTGAGGACCGTTGGTGCTTGAAACCGCCGGACGGAGGAGACCTCCGCTTTTCCCTGCATGAGCTTGGCAGGGGCGGGAACGGTATCTGGTCCTTAGACGACGCCTGCGCGCCATACCCTACGAACGGGTAGGGCGATTTTATCAATGGCGCCCACGCTCCCCCAATTTCCCAGTCCTTAGGCGATCGCTTGACCACCTGAGGGATAATGACCTTCTTTCTTCGCCTGTGTTGCCGCCATGGGTCGAGGAGAGGCACCGGTACCATTAGGCACGGCGCGAGGGAGTGATCGCATCCCGGGTACAAATTGTGCAAACTGGTGCGGACCTAACTGGGAAGGTTGCGCAGGAGGTTGTGGGGGGTGCTGTCCAGACGAGGAGGGTTGGTGATGTGGAGGCAAATTAGACGGTCGAGTTGAAGGAGAGGAAGTGTCTGATGACGGTTGTTGAGGTGCAGAACAAGAACCCTGGAATAACTTTGCAATGTCGGCTTTCTTGGGAGTGGGTTTTGCCGAAGCAGAAATTGCTGATGAGGATGCGGTGGAGGTGAAAGACGGCGACGTCATACTGGATGTTGACGAGGAAGCGGGACGAGCATGGAACTTCGAAGGCCCAGCGTTCGAGAGAGGAATGGGAAAATTACCGTTGACATGGGTGGTCGGGGTAGCAGGTACGGATCCGAATGACTTTACGCTTTCGGTTTTGACCACGGGCGTGGCTGCGGGTGAAGATGACAAGGGGGGGCAGGGTCTCGTCTATGGAACCAAAAGTGACGGCGGCGGAATCTAGGATGAAAAGATGAGGATGGAAAGGTAGCGAGACGAGGACGACGAACCTTGTCTTACAGAACCCACATTATTCCGCGGGACACTGACACCTTTTTCGATTGGCACGCCCTGGCCTAACGCACTCGGACGGCGGGTGTGAGAGATAGTTATCGGAGAGGGTACATGGGAAGGAACAGGAGACTGAGAACGCGGCGAGGGAGCTGAAGAATTGCTGTTCGGCGGGGGGCCCTTCGCCCAAGGCGATTGCGATGGGAGCTGCGTTGGAGTCTTTGCTGATGCAGTCGAAACTTTACTCATTCTTGAGCGGAGATCAAAGACATAAACGACAGAAAAACACGAGAGTATACGCACGAATTTCTTGTCGCCGCACCGACACTGGGGGAACAAAGGATACGTCTTGGAGTCTCTAAAGGCGGTGGTATGAACGACTTGTTTATCACAGTATGGGGTTGTCGGTCCATGGCGCGACGATAGAACCAGCCCTGCCCACAAACTGACTTAAAGTACACACACACTAGGGACGTGCGGAAGAAAGTCTCGAGCGTTGAAATCAGCTTCAATCAATCCAACACATACCGGATTCGCAGAGAAGGACAGGAGAAGCGTGACGCAGAGACCTCAGGCTGCTCGGGTAAGAGGAGTTTGATGATGGGTAGATTCTGCGAATAGAACCAGAACGTTTCGGCGAAACCATTACGGAGGCAATCGTTTTCCCCAAAGAAGGCCATGTAGCGGATGTACTGCACGAAGCAAAAGTTTGTGTAAGATGTCATG